>CAJDSM010099094.1:69-10979 GCA_903981925.1 Ostrea lurida
TCCACTATAATAAAATTAGTATTATGTCTTATTCTCAAATGTATTTTGTACCTTGCTTCTCTTGGCTTTAAATTGCCACTATGTTACAATCATTAGTGCTTGTAAAATTCTAGTCAATTCAATCTCGTATTTGTATTCAACCAACATACATAGCGACATTCCACACGGTGTTTAATGAGTAATTCCCTTGGAGACCTTACATGGTATCTCTAATACACAATTGTGATCTCATGCGTTTGATATCAGTTGTGTAACTACCACACAATATCTAGTAGATCACACTCAAATTTGCTACCAAAATGACCGTCGTATAATCTTATTAATCAATCGACCATTCTATATACTTACAAGTCACTATTCTCGAAATGAGACGAGTACTATTAAGACTCGCGTCGGATCCAGCTTTTGATAGTTAGAATTTTATAGAACGCTACTGAACACAAATTACCTGAAAACCACTATACAATAGAGCGTCCATATCCTCAGCTCTCATGAATTTCACTCGAAAATGCTTGTTTTAAACTTAATTTGATTCTTCCGATTTTCTACTATAGCGCGACGAAAGACTTTGCAAAACAAGTGATGCCTTTGAGATCTCCCTTGGACTGAAAAGAATAGAACTTTAGATTTCTGTATATGTCTACACACTACACCGCGTAGAAAAAGCACCTCTGTCCGAACAACCAAAGCATACGACATAGATAAACATACTTCTAATCACCTAAAGGGAGATAGTTACCTTAGGTCCCTCATTTCAGATGCTTTGGACCTTTGGAGTTACATGTCAGAAAATCAATACCATATCAGGTCTCTGTGGCAATCACTTCGATTGTCTACACTATATATGTATTGCACAATATCGTTACTGACTGTCATGTGTGAGGCATTTCCAACCACCATGAGTCAGAACCCTGATTCAGTACAACACGTAATATTATCACAAAGTGAGAAATTCACGTTACCTCTCTGCCTCAAGTTTGTGGTAGCTGAAGAGAAACTACTGCAAGTGCTTCCAGATATATTGCGATGCGTAGAGCATTAGTGTCCACTATGAGTTTTTCATTCGGCGGTCTGATCCATAAGTTGGAAAAATTATCCAATGTCCACGTCTACACGGTATTGACTTTTAAGCTTATATTCTCAATCTTTAAAAGCATGAAATATTGTGACTGGGTGTATATGAAAATGATGAAGCCTTTATGAGTGTTATAAATAACCATCTAAATATCTCAAGTGTGTGCTTATAACTTCTTATTGAATAAGAATATAATTCTAACATTAAAGATATAACCAGTTTCAATAATGAACGTCCTTCGTAAAATACGCAATTAAAGCTTCGCCAATCCTCTGTTGAAAAAAGAATGGAGATAAATGTGAGTTATAAAGTGCTTCAACATTTCAGTATGAACGCAATAACTTTTTGTAGTTATCCTCAAAGATAAATTAATATTAATAAGTAAATGCTTTGCAGTTTGTATTCAGCTGTTCGGGAGCTTATACGAATTGACAGTTGTCAAATAGACATCTCTGCCTTTAACATAGATAACAATATGACAGAATGAGATAGGACAATAGTGTCCTATTCTTAGTTCAGTACCATAATAAGACATTTTAACGTCCCAATACTTATGACTGAGGCACCTTTTATTCAAATTATCTGTAATAAATTCAAGTCAGAATTATTATTGTTATGTTTGAAGATTAGTAGCAATCATGTATTTTAAAGTTAAACGAATTTAATATCTGCTTGTTATTGCAGTTGATCATAAAATAATCGTACATAAGAATTATAGAAAATGGAAAGAATTATCTCAATTTAACTTCAGCACTACAACTAATACAAAATATAACTGATTACGCCGGGAGGAAATGGACAAAGCGGAAGCCCCAAAACTGGCGCTTTGACAACGTTACAAGAGGTATTATAGTTCCAAAACAAGCCTCAACCCAACATTTTGTCAAACGCATAAATCGTAACAATCAATTCAGATACAACATATATAAGAGACTCAAGAATAATTATCCATGACTTTGATGTCTAAAAATTCAATGACCAGATACACGTACGAGTGCCCAGAGGAAAACCTGAATTTGTATGATGAGTCAGAGGCCTAATCTTGAATTTAAGCAAGATGCTTGACAACAGAAAAAAGCTTAAAATTTAATCCTATCGGGAAGAGGATGCGCAATAATGTAGTAGTAACTAATATTCATACGACAGCAGTAGGATGTATTCCATAATATTCTAGCTTCAACTCTAAAATTGTAAAGGTTTTGCTAAACCCTCAAATATAAAGAAGTCCTATCTTTTTATTTTTAGGATGAAAATTTTCTGTTAGTACATCATAATAACAATTTACTTGTTTCGGTCACACAAATTAATGTGTATTCAATGAATTCAGTCAGACAAGAAACGATAGCTATTTAGATGAAATAATACCTATATGGGATAAAACCGAAATTGCAGGCATCTCTAATTAACGTTACGTCGCATTTATATACCAGGATAACAACTTCATTTATGACTTTTAGGGCAAAGTTATATTTCGTCTAGCATCACGATTCGCACGCTCAGTCCTCACACGAGACTAATCATATCAAGGGAAATCTGGCTAAATCATGAAGCTCACTAGAATTTATTATCGGTACAGGTGCAAAATATAAGAGGTACCATGAGATATTTTAGATTATGTCGCGAAATCAAAGAAATATTTTTCAACTTTTACCTCTGTTGATTTTCTCCACCCAACTATAATTTACTCTTTAACCAGACGTAACTGGATGCATCTTAATGACCCATTCTAATTTCTACGAATTTATACACTTGTTTCCTTTTGGCAACGTGTATTTTTAACTCCAATGTTTAAATGCCAAGATTGTACCAAAATTCAATAAAAATACAAGATTGAATCGTCATTCTGAAAAAATTATAATTAATTGAGTCAGAATGTTTGTTGTACTCTGTGAGTTTATGGTGATTTAAAAAATACGTTAAACACTTTTTATTTATTCTCAGTCGTTATATTTGAGTTTCACAGTCTGTTTCTTGGGGAGAAAACGTGTTGAGCAATATCTAAATACAAAGTATCATTCCAACTAGGCTTATCTGGTACTGACCGCCTCCCATGCGACGATTCTAATGAGTATTAATTTTGAACAATTAAAACGGCACTGGTGCCTGTCACCTCAACATCATCCTTAAACCATTAAAACAGCCACAGATCCTGCATTCCACCTTTATTTTTATGGTCTTTCTGCAACACGTACTCACTACATTCAATTTCTATTCCACGCTGGTCACTTCGAACTTATTACTGTATAGAGACATCTTATCAAACACTTAGTAGCATTTGGGTAAATAATAATAATGCCTATATCCAATTTTACTGTGAAAACAGCAGTGCAAAGGTAACACTTTTTTTTAAATGGCATTAAACCGACAGATATCGCCAAGGTAGCATCCAGCATGACGCACTCCCGACACCAATTATCCTGCAAGAAACACATCCTTATAATCTTAAGTGGATTCCTACAGGAGTAGGTGAAAATCTCAAGTCGCGTAGGTAGAGACCGTCGTAAGAGGATGAAGCCAGGTCTGAGAGGGACAGACGTTGACGACCATTGTAATGGTAAAGAGAAATTAGAGTGTCGTGGTAGCAGCAACCCTTGAAAGGAATACAGTAGAAGAATGAAATAGCCGCAGTCATAAGTCAATCCACAATGCTAAGGCTTTCACAATATTAGCATGAAAAGACCGGTCTAATAGGTGCAGACGACCAGCGTATCGTTTCCAAATCCTTAGGGAACAAATGGCAACCAGACATTAGACGCGGCTTGGTGAAGCGTTTTAGTAAATATTATTTTTTTTGCGCTCTGGTGAATTGTAGATGATGATTTGATTCTGATTACTCAAGAAAGATGAATAACGCTATGATATCGTCAGTGGTAGGGCTTTGGTCCCCGAGGCCAAAGGGAAGTTCAAGATGCACATGCAGCTGGCTAAAGCGAAATCAAGCACTCGCCTATGCGCCTGAGCCTGACTCTACATTTCTTCCTATTTCCAAACCTAAAAAAGGATAACTCCGATAAAGTTACTGTATTATATACGGTCTTACAATGAAGTACTAGACGGAAGTTAGGAGTGGGTCAAATGGAAAGAACCTGACAACTCCTCCAGTTAAGGGCTGATGGTACAATTGATTCACCAGTTGGGGTCAATCGCTCCACTAAGAGGTCAAATTACATGGATAAAAGAAGAGGGGATCTCACCGGAAATAAGTTCACTGGATCTACTTAATAATCACACCTCTGTATTTACGTTTCCTTCTTCCAGCATAACATGAGAAGCTGGTATAGCATTACTACGTAATAAATCGGCGTGTCTAGAGCATAAGTTTGTGATAGATCAAGGAACTGGAGTACGAAACTCGAAACCACCTACAACATCTGAGAAAGCGGCGTCTGAAGGAATACTCTCATTGTAAAGGCTTCAGAAATAATACTTAGTTTATAGCGCAATATATCAAATATAATCCATTCAACAGTTTGTAGCAATTGCAACTGTTTTCGCAAACATATTACCGAGACCTTATTTCCCAAGTTAGCCCAATATTTTAAAAAAAAGTCTAAGAATGACTGTTTCCAGCCGATCATTCTGATTTCGATCGTAGCATATATGCTACATGGGGCACTAGAGGGTTCCACAGAATGAAAAGTGGATGTAAAAAGAAAAATTATTCATTTAAGTTCGTTGAGAATATTGTAACATGGGGGAGAATAAATGAGATTACCAACGTCATGAAAGTTTCCGGATATGAAACCGTCGCAATTCATGCCCTCATGTATTTCAACTGACCCCCCCCCATATTATATATACTAGGTAAATATATGTATATATGTAGTACATTATATTATATTATATTTTATACTTATATAATCCTACAATATATAATATTAACAATCATAAATTTCTATATGATTAGTCGGAAATAGAGGATCTGTTCTTTGAGCCGGGGCCGATGTCCTGAGTAAATAGTCCACCAAGGAAGATGTCTATAGAAGCAGGTAGATGATTGGTCAGTATCTGTTAAATTGGATCTGTAAGAAGGGGAGACCGTTATTCATGTACAACCCGTAAGTATGCACTCACTGTCAAAGGGTAAACCAATGATGATATCCGACACGTTAAGATGATGAAGTTAAATTAGAACAAACGGATTTATTGCCTTACATTTGGCCATTCCAGGGAAGTTAAGATAAGGTATCAACTAGAGCGTATACCCAAGAAATAATATATGACAGTCTAATGAATTGTTTTGTATATTACTAAATTGATTGGTCCTAAGTGCCATCGTGCTATGATTTGAGACGTTGGACGAAACTGGAAAGGAGTAGAGCACGAAGGTGGAATTCTGCCCAATAAAATGGTAACACAATTAAAGTGATTTCTTCTGCATATAACAATAATGAGTCTGCCCAGCGTATGATACTATTAGCAAGGTAGTGGTAAGATTTGATTGGGAGGTTGCATTGGGCTATCACAAAGATTAATGGAAAACATGCCCGCTAGAACATCATGATTATCATTAAAATGCAAGAATTTCTAATTAAATCTCACTACTGTGTTCGTCGTATAAAGACGAAAAATTCGTTATAGAGCCATACAGCCGGTTTGGAACAATTATTTTATTTTTATGTCTCATTTCATATGAATCTAGGAAGGTCGAATTTTTTAATAACATCTTCTTTGGTACCAATCATCCTGCAATATTGGTGTGTATGTCTTCTGGGTCATTTCGATAGCACAGAGTTGTTTCTGCGTATGGTCAGTTTCTTTTGAATCGACGGCAATTACGCTTTACTTACAAGATCATTTGTGTGTTGAGCTGGGGCTTTCAATCAGATTCACCGTTTTAAAGGCATGGCATGTCGTTAATTTTCTAGTGGTCGTATATATAAAAATTTAAGTCTTACCAATAACAGACCTAATAACATTGGAGTACCTTAAGTTGCTTCTGAGTGTTCATAGCCATAGTTAGTTTTAGCCGTTGTATTAGCAATCTTTCACGAACTGGATAATACGGACTGTTCCGTTGTTACCTGGTCATAGACATATTGGGTCGGTCACGGCGTGGTGTGAGGGTAACAGGAGGAGGATGCTTAATCCTACTGTAGGTCAACTGATCCCACCTCTGTGATGTTCCAGGGGTCCGTCGATGCCCTAAACTCTTGTTTTTATATTGTAACTTTTTTTTTATTTAGGAATTACGAGACCGAATGACACTCTGTATATCATTTATATCTTATTGCACTTACTTTATATTCTTATAAAGTATCGAATTTTCGTTTTTATCTACAACGTAGTGATTCTAAGCAAATGGGCACGCAATTGTGTAGTCGCCTTTCTATGTTACGACTGGGTGTAGTTTGTGCTACAAGGATATAGCAGTGTGGTTTCCGACGATACAGAATCGATTGTAGCAGATTGGACGTCACAAAATACTTCGGCCTGGACACGGCTATAGCCTCAAATATAACCTTAAACGTACAAGACGAGCCACGTGACTGACATTTGACCAAATTCTCGTATCAAAACTAACTTATGCAATAGAATTGTACTGGAAGTAATGTTAAAAAATACGATTTCAAAGAAAGGCGAGAAACTCATATTAGCATTAGCTAAATTTATCAGGAAATTGTCGAACAACACAGGAATTGAGGTTGATTGAGTATAGTGATATTTACGCAGCATTCTACTTCATATGATTTATAGAATTAATCAAATAATCACTACATCTCAAGTAGTGACAGAAATCGCTGGGATACGTTCTGCATCATTAGTGCGATATGGTTTTTATTTGCATCATAAGACGATAAAGATAGACCCTGTTACCGGCTCGGATCTACCATCTCTAATCCAGCAACCATACATCTTATCATCTCCGATCATCATGTATATCATGCTTGGAACGACATTTGGTCGCACTACTTGAGATTCCTGAGGCGTTCATGCATACTTTATTGTGTTAGACGGTAACTTCTGGCTTTCGCTTGGTTTTGATAACTGTAAGATGACAGGTTTTATGAAGTCGCTTGCACTGATCGCAATATTAACGTACTGTCAAACTAATTCGTAATCAACTGTCTATTTTTAAGACTACTTCAATAAAGGATTTAATCTTACCTGGATATTTGATTTAACATCGGAGGACACATGTTATGAGTACAGATTTGATATATGCGATTTCCATGAGATTTCTATTAAAAAACCAGTGATTGCCACGAAAACCTGACGACTTTCTAGATTTCTCTTAGTCGTGCCCGTGACCTGAACTGTGTGATTAAAGGCAGATGCCTGTGCTCATCTAATTATCAGACTCAAAATTAGTACACTATGTCTTATCGACTATTCAACGGTGAATACTTTTCTCACTATAGCGTGGGCCCGCCGCGAGAAACGCCTCGTTGTTCTGCACGCTGCTGATCTGCTAGCCAACCTGGTTCCAGTTACATATCCAGCCACATGGTTGTAGCCATTTTCTTAAGAAAAAGTTGGAACAATTTTCCCGAGCACGAAAGCCTTTCTCACGAACTTCAGATGGTTCCGTTCCTCAGACGTTACCCCCAATTTTCCTCTGAAGACATCAATGAATGCTAAATAATTAGGTCTCACCAAAAATGAAAGTATTAAATTGATATTCGGACTTTATCTCAGTTCTTTTAAAACCATCAAATTGGATCATTTTTATATACATCTCCCTTTTGTCATTAAACGATATATATAGTATATAAGGCGGTATTAAAACTGGCGGTTACCATTGAAGGGATTCCATGCACGCGTCCATTGTCTATTTCGTTGTGAGTCACCTATTTAGGAACCAAGACCAGTATCTATCAACACCATGGGTTTCCCACCATTTTCCGCACGTGCGTGTGGCGCGATACTACGAAGAGAACATTATCTTCGCTCACAGCTTGACAGGTATTTATAGTGAAGTGGTTTGACGACATCATTTCCTCGTCCATATACTGAACGTGCATCCAACTCCAGTCACTGAGAACCCTACACTGTAAAGACATTTATGTTCATTCTAATTTTGAGGTTTTTTCAGGAACAATGTCTCTCTGCATGAATTCTTCTAACATGTAGTGATCATTATTAACAAGTGTGATAATGAAGTATTAAATCAACTAAATCGAATTTGTTGTCAATGTAACATCAATTATCAAAGTGACGACCCCAACCACCAACCGACAACATCCGTATAGATTAAAGGCAAAGATAACGAAGTCAACAGTGGACCACAGGAAAGTAGATATCTTTCGATAGTGCATCCTAACTCCAGAATATAAATCACATCTAACGACAAATTGATTGGATATGTATTCAATCTGCTCTAAAGTGATAGTGCCCGGCTCTTTTGATAGCCCTGGGCACTATCACCTCAGTAGATATATAACAAATTAGATAATAACAAAGAAATAGATATACTTAAATAATGTTAGAAATACTACAACAAAAACAAAATACCAAAGAGTTGGGGCATACTCACGGAACCCATGGACACTCACCAGAGATGGGATGCAGGGTGTGTGCACTAGGAGGAGTAAGCATCCTGATTGACCGGTCACACCCGCGTGAGCCATAGTTTGAAGGTAAACGGAACAGTCCGTAGTCAATCGTGTGTGAAACAACGCTTAACTAATGGCTATGAAACATCAGACAGCATTTGACTCAATGATAGCTCATATTGGTAAACTAATTGTTATAACGACCATAGAATTTACGAAATGCTGCTTTAAACGTGACTGTTGAAACCCCTGCAACAACAAATTGTCTGTAAGTGATTGCTCGATTAAAAACTGACCATAAGGCATGGAAACAGCTCTTGTGTATCGAATAAGTTGAGAGACAATACACACCATATGCAGGTGATGGACCACAGAAGATGTTATAAAATTCGAACTCCTTTTCAATATTTAAAAAAGAGGACAAACAAAAATTGGTCAAGGCTGTGCTTATAACGAATTTTCGTTTTTATCACAAAACAGTGGTGAACTTTATTAAGCAAATTCTTGCATTTTATGATAATTCATGATGTTTGGGGCATTTTATTAAATCTTGATACACCAATGCAAACCTCCAAAATTTTACACCTGATAAAATCATACCTGGGCTATTATTTTGCAGAAATTTCACCTTTATTTTTTCCATTTTATTGGGGAGATTTCCACCCTTCGTGGGCCTACTCCTTCCATTTCGTCTCACCGTCTCAAATCTCAGTGCATTAGCCATCAACAAAGTACATATTACAAAACAATTGCATTAGACTGTCATATATTTTTCTTGTTTATACCAGTAACTATCTTAACAGTTTGGATTATCCAATGTCGCAATAAAAATCCTTTTGTTCTTAAATTTAACTTTCATCATCTTAATCGTTGTCGATATCATCATTATCTTATGAAATTGACGTGCATACTTACGTATATGAAATGGTATGACAATATCTATCTGCTTCATAGCATCTTCCGGCAGGATATATTTTCAGACAATCGGGGTCTAAAAGAAAGTATCCTCTATTTCAGACTTTAATTATGTAAAATTAATTATATATATTATATTAATTACTTCATATAAATATCAATTATATTATATATATATTATATATATATTTATCAACTCCATATGGGGGGGGTCAGTTTTGAAAATACATGAGGGCATGAATTGCGACGGTTCATATCGGCATACTTCATGAAGCGTTATGCTCATTTATTCCCTCAAGTACATATATCTTCAAAAATGAAATTTATTTCTTATCTTCACATCCACTTTCATTTCTTGGGGGTGGGGTCAACAGTGCAATTGCCAACAACACTTGAATGTAATGAAATGCCCTATAAACTAATTATTTAGCAGTAGTATTCCCTTCAGCCCTTTCTTCGATGTAGGGATTTTGAGTTTCGTACAGATTCCTTTGATTATCACAACTATGCATGAATAATGTATACCAGCTTCTCTGTTATGCTGGAAAGTAAAGGAAACGTAGATACGAGGGTGAGTTAATAAGTAACCAGTCTAACTTATTTCCGGTTGAGATCCACCTCTTCTTTTTCGATGTAATTGCCCTCTAGTGTGATGCGATTAGACCAACGGTGATCAAATACCATCAGCCCTTAACTGAAAATGTCAGGGTTCTTTCCATTGACCCACTCCTTAACTTCCGTCAAGACTTCTTTGTAAGACCGGAAATAACGTCCACGGATATCCTTTTTTAGGTTTGGAAATAGGAAGAAATCGTTAGGAGCTAGGTCAGGCGAATAGGCAGTCCTGATTTCGCTGTGCCAGCTGATGGTTGCATCTTGAACTTCTTTGGCCTCGGGGACCAAAGCCCTACCCACTGACGATTCTGAGCTTTATTCTCTTTCTCATAATCATGAATCCAAATCTCATCTACAATCACCAGACGCAAAAAAAATAATATTTTGACCTAAAACGCTTCAACAAGCCGCTGCATACTAATGTTCTGGTTGCCATTTGCTCATCCCTAAGGGATTTGGGGACCCAACGGGTGTACCTAAACGGTCATGCAATATTGTTGAAACGCTACCATGTGGAATGCTTAATGACTGCGCTATTTCTTCCACCTGTATTTCCCTTTCAGAGTATACCAGATACCTAACTTTCTTACACATTTACACATTTCTTCGTCGGTGGCATCCAGACCTGGCTTCATCTTCTTACGACGTTCTACCACGGTTGAATTTCCCTACCTAGAATTTCACCTGAGACTAAGATGGTGCAGAAGATCCATGAACACCGCTAACTTGCCGTGTATTTTCTTGGTTTAATGCCTATTTTAAAATATAAGTGCCGAATTATAGCACGTTATTCATATAGCCGTGTTGAT
>CAJDSM010099130.1:0-12545 GCA_903981925.1 Ostrea lurida
ACCAGAATTCCTGGATCCGCCCCTGATTTTGTATGTACTTCGATTAAAGAGGTTTATGTTCAACTTTAAAAGTTGGGAATATTTGCTTGTTCTGCGTGTATTGATCAAATGTGGATCCAGAAAATTTTCAAAGGAAATGGGTTGAACCTTAGGATTAAATTGTTAATATTATGATATATACATGTATTTATTATTTACTTTTTCATGGTCTGTATGGGCTTTATACACTCTAGGGTTAGTTTTCAATTAAAATAATGAACGATCTTTTTCTCGCGGGCGCTCTTTCTCTCTCTAAAATTTCGAGGGTGGTACAATTCCCATAACCCTCTCTGAATCCGCAAATGTACAAAATAGAAAATGAGTTAACTGGTTGATAAAGTAGTATATAATTCTCATTTCAGTTCTTTAATTTGGTACAACGAAGAAAGGGACTTTGGCTTCATCCGCCAAAAAGATGGAGAACGATTAGAGACCCGCTACTCCTAATATTAAGCAACCTTAATTCCCCGAAAAAACTTCATCTTATGCTAAGTCCCTCGTTGACTCCGAAACTCAGCATATATTTTTATTTCCTGCTGTCACAGATCTACACATACATGTAGAGGTTGTTATTTAGTATCCGGGAGGGGGGGGGCACTTCATAATGTTTTGGTAGGGACGTGCCGCTGACATCGCAGAAACCCACGCTTTTTATTATATTTTAGAATTTGAGAATTGTAGACCTTTTCAAATTAACTTTTCTTGTATGAAATGGGTGACCTTTTTCCGAATTTCCCATGATGACATTCAGGGCACTGCTGCTTATTGGTTGTAAGATTATCAAGATGTCTCATCAGCTGCAGCTGGGATCAAATTAGAAGGCTATTGTATATAATTTAACTTGAGTAAAACATTAATGACTCTGATCATATTTTTCATGCTGCATTTTCTATAACTTGTCATATAAGATTCTGAAAGATGAGAAGTAGGCAATTCCGTGGCAGTCCCTATCTAAGTTGGTATATAGGAAGCTTGCCCCCCCCCCCCCCCGCGTAAGAGCCTTTTAGGTCTCAATGGAAAGAAGACAATTAATTCCCCCCTGTACAACAGTAATTATTGTTTTCTGAAACATGCAAGACTTTATTTTTCGAAAAAAAAATAACCCAACTAAAAATGATGATCATTAATTTTGAGGAGACAAAAAGATTTTGGAAGACTGGTTATAGACTTTTCCATGCCAGGTTTTTGTATTTCATGGGTGGTCCTAAAAACATAAGGCAGGTTGACAGCACGACTATGTCTTATAAGAACTATGCCTTCTCCAGAATCAGCAGAAATTAACTTTGCAGTCCCTAGTATTAACACTTTAACATGTTTTAACATTTGTGACGTTGGCATTCCAAGTCAATTATCTACAGGTGTAATTAAGCCAATAATATAGATGTCCTTCAAAACAGACAGGAAAAAACATTCCCATTGTGTGCTGATGGAAAAAAGGTAACAGCAGGGATTGATTCTAAATGAGGGGATGTGGACATGTTCGCATTTGAAAAGGATACATCCTTGCAAGAGAGAATTTTGGCCCATGAAGCAGATCTTTTAGAAGGTGGTACAGAGTATCAACGATAACATATTTGATATTCCAATTGATTATAACATAAAGAATTTGAAAGACGAGACTAAGCAAACCTTAGTTCAGAAAATGGAAAAGGCAGTTAACACATTATCGAATGATAGTTTAAACAGCAACTTTGTCTGAATACGTTTTTAAGTATCGCAGGTGAGAATTGGCGTAAATCAAGGTATGTTTATGTCGTCAGTGGACTTCAGGCCCCGCTTCAGGCATCACTTTATGAATTAAAAGAATTTCTTGACACATCATTTTCAACTCTATCCCGTTTTGGACTTTTTATCAGTCGACTAGATTGCTCTTTGACAACTTATGAATCCAATGAAGCTGTTGATCAGTCATATCAACAAAACATGTTAGTATTATCTGACAACCAAGAATCGTCTGTAAATGTGCACAGTCGGTACATAAAACAAAGGTCCGACATGTGGCATGTCATTAGAAACGAAGCACGTGTAACAGGAAGCTCTCTGCATTGAGGAACAGAAGCGATATTTTGAACAGAAAAACGAACAATTTCTCATAAATGTTGAAGAAAGACTTCAGCACGGAATACAAAATGAAATCAATGAATTTGCTACTTTGGTTAGTCGTTTCATTCCAATATACTATCCTCAGTCATATTACGAAGAAGAAGGTTGCTACATAATTCCAGGAAACGCGATTGAAATCTTGGTTGAAGTTTCACCAGACGGTAGTATAGAATAGCAATGGAAAATCAGAGCTACATGTAGGCCTTGTAGAAGCAGCCATTAAAATAAAGTGTCCATTTCCTGGAGATTATCAAATGCATGTACATTATCGTTTGCCCGATTATTATGTATGTCAGTGATTGGCTGAGATGGTTGTATTAGAAACGAAAAAAGCTGATATTTGTATTTTATTCACAAAAAAGCACTACATTCCATTGCGTTCATTTTGACCGTTAGGGTCGCCAACTTCTACTTCGTTTTCTATGAAGCTGCAATCCATCGTGTTTTATCTGCAAATAGAACATCGAATTACAAAAAAGAAACAACCCCACCCACCAATAGACAGAAGGACGTACGAACCTTAAAACTGTATGTTCCCCATAAAAACTTTTAAACATGAAGTGCATATAAATATTTATATCATAGTATTAGTGCGTGTGACAAATATATTTTTTTGACTTTTAGTCTCCAATCCATCTAGGAATTCTGTCAATGCAATGAGTTTTCTCTTGTGTTCCAGTACCGTGTTGCTCATTATTCCACATTACAAGTTCATTTTCAAATAAAAAACAATGATTTTTTCAAAAATTTGATCTCCGTCTCAAGTGTCAACACTGATTCTCAGTCCCTTTGCCAACCCGTGAATTTATTCCGCATCAGTATCTTTTTATTTATCTTTATCAACGGGGACAAATGAAACTAGTATGTATGTCTTTGGACAAGCAACTATCAATGGACATAGTTCACATCACTTGGTTATCGTTTCAATTCCACACATTCAACACAAACGTATGTCGCCGAAGCAAAAAACGAGGGGTTGACAATTCTGTGCAAGGTATTTCTATAATTTCTAACGCGAATATAATATGAAAATTGTATTCTATGGTATGTATAGGTATCATTGGGTTCCGCAATGCAATCTATATTATCATAAATACTTGCCATTATTTGATATTGGACAAAAAATGCCAACCTACCTCATCCGCGCCGCTTCGATTCGCCGGACCCGCTGCATCAAATATCAGTCCCCACATGTTGTGTTGGACGCGGTGAGATAGTTTTATGAATATTTTATGTGACGTTCTGTCCAAAATACGTCTACGTAGGTAAAAGATTCCCATTTCATTACTTACTTAACACTGTTAGCCTGAGTTGATTGACTGATTGATTATTTAATGTTTTACGCCGTTTCGGCAATATTTCAGCCATTTCACGGCGGTGTTAGTTAGCCTGAGCAAGGGCCACGCGTAGCAAGCTTCGAAGTCGAACTTACACTGTAGAAACTATCATTGTTATTGTTTTCTTTTAGTCACAAAACGTTAATTACGCAGTAGATATATCTTTACATAGAGATATTTTCAAAATTATCTGAATTTCTTCAGATTTCACATGTTTTAGTTAAAATATTGATGAAATCGACCCAGCACCGTTCTAGATAACAACAGTCATTCCGTGCACTTGGCGCGAGTAAATATTTTGAAAACAGTTGAACGAAGCCAATTACAAATGATATGATTTTTTTTTTCATATTGGCCCACAGTGATTCAAGATATTGAGTTGTGCCAACGATTCTCGTTATTAGGTGGCAAACATTAATAATTAATAAAATCATGATGTAATATGCGTTTTAAATACATTGATATATCCTTTGAGAATTTATATTAGTTCGACCCATGTCTACCCTATATGTTCTTTGTACTGCAATAACAGACGGCTAGTATGGAAAGACCATCACATGATCCGAAAATTAATCCTTCAAGAGTCGTGATAATTTATTATTTTCGGTAGATCAGTCTTTTTATTTACTAGGCCCAGAAGCTTCATCAGCTCCTTTGTCCTTGGAGGGTTATGGGCAATCACTTCTCTCTTTGTATAAATCGATTAAATGCACTTTCACAAGTTTGTCCGACGCCTGTTTTACATGTAACTATTGTCTAAGGAACAGAAATTGACTTGGCACACAGACCCTTCAAAGATATGTAAGAACCAATGAGTAAGGAAACAGATTTATAACATTAATATTTATAAATGTTCTTCTTAAGAATCAATTGCGCCCATGAAATGGAAGCATTCTCATGTGACATGTAAGGTGAGGTAGAAAATATTTAGGCCTACATATGTATGCTTAACGCTCTGGAGGGTTCTTCCTTGCGTCACATCGGAGCTGCCTTAATCTATACAATACGCCGAACTCTTACAAATTTTGATACTGGCCTTTAATTTCAAACAATTTCGATATATTGACGATGGTTTTACTCTATCAAACTAATGAATTCCATATCATATGTTCGTTCAATATTCCCAACGGAACAACGATAATATAGGACATCAGCAGAATCTTCATGCCTTGCTCGTACTTGGATAATTTATTGAACTAGAATTAACGGCAAACTAACGCTACTCCAACTTTTATGACCAACGGGTACGATGTAAAAGGCAAATATAACGAACCAGTGATCAACTCGTAAGTCCTAATCAGCAATACAAAAAACAACGAGTTGGGCAAACACGGACCCTGGATATATCAGCATGGTGGGGATCAGTGCTGGCCATAAGGAGGAGTAAGCATCCGCCTGTTGACCCGGTCACACCCTGCCGTTGAGCCCATAGTCTTTTTGTCAGGTAAACGTAACAATCTCGGATATTGAGGATTAGAAAGGGCGCAATGATCAGTTTTGAATCGAGGCAAGATGCTACTTACAGACAAGTTTTGTTGCAGCGGGTTTCAACTGCGTCACGTTTAAAGCAGCGATTTCGTAACTTCTATGGTCGTCTTGATAAACAATTTTAGTTTACCAAATGACCATATCATTGAGTCCAAAAATGGCTGTCTGAGTGTGTTTCATAGCATTGGTAACCGTTTTTTCACAACACTCGATTTGACTAACGGATTGTTCCGTTACCCATGTCAATGACTATGGGCTCGGGGGGTATGACCGGTTCAACAGGGGGATGCTTACTGCCCCTAGGCACCTGGATCCCACCTCTGTGGTGTGTCCAGGTGTCGTTGATTGCCCAACTCTTGTCCTGTAACTACTATTTAGGACTGCCTTTATATATTGTACAGTTGTGTATTACTAGAAATAAACCAGAATTCTAGTCCTATCTTTCGATAAAGTAATATATGATTGTTTGAGGACAATTGATTGCGAAAATATTTATTTTTTGTCGATGGTATTTATGGTAATAGGGCTGTGTGAAAATCTCATGTTTCTTTGGAATGTTTTCTTAAGGTAGCCCACTACTAACTAAACGTTATGCTCTTTTATAACACATACGTCAACAAAGACAGGTGATTTTTAAAATAGTTGTCGTGAAATAGCTGTGTTTTCGATCAATTTGATCGTATAATTCATAGCTAGGTAGATAAGCATTGGATTTTGGTAAACGCACGTCCGAGTTCGATATCCGCCAGGGGCACTTTTGTTATATTTACTGGCGAGAAAGTTTGTGAAAATCAATGTGTTTTTTGTTATCAAATTTCATATTTTCCACCTTTTCACATGTATAACATTGATTATATAGTCGTCATACTTTCATAATTATCAAATCGCGCTGTTTTTGAGAAACATTTCCCAGATGTAGTGGGGCCACCTTAAACAAGTGGCGTACTGTGTGTGTGTGCGTGCGTATAGCGTGAACCACAATATGCTGCTAATAATGGGCGGGGTGGGGGTATAGCAAAATTATAAAAACCGTCGAAAAGGGGTGGTTATCCCACAAGTGTGCTTGCTTGCTAAATATTGCCCTAAAAAATAAACTATTATGATTTTAGATTATGCATTCGTGATTGACGTAACATGTGAACGGGAGATATTTGGTCTCCTTAGTTTCTGCTTCCCTTCTATTCCTCAGATATAGAGTTTCGACATTTCAATCTTCATGAAACACCCCCCCCCCCCCCCCCCCCATATTAATAGTGCGCAATATCTTCTTCGTTTTGTCTCCGGTCGCGCATCTTTAGCAACACGCCTATTAACTAACTAAAGCTATCGCGCGCGACGTTTTTGTTTCCGGTCCCGTTTTTAGCAACAAGCCGAAAGCTCTAATCTGCGCGCGACCTGGTGCCTGTGTTCTTTCCGTATAGCCATTGTATGTACATAGCAAAATGTATTGTTAAAATTTCATGATACAGGAACAAGAAGACTACTGTATACATTGTGGTCAAATATTCAAATCTCCTACGAAGCAAACGTGTTTCCGCAAATTATATTACGATTCCCGCAAAATGCAATGGCAACTTCTAAATGTAGATATACATTTTAAAAGTTTAAATATTGACACTCGTAATTGGCTTAGCATTGAATATCTCCAGCGCCTTAAGGATACCAGTAATAGACAAATATTTCATCTTAATTGTCGTTTTTTGTTTGTGCACTTGAGAAGGCACTGATTGACTATCTGTCCCCGCTTTACATAATTTTTAATTTGATAGTGAAAGTTGATACATAATAATATCATCGACAAACTTATATGGGGTGTGGTAAAAGGCAATACAAAGAAACGAACACAGATACTGAGAAACAGAGAATATCGAGATACCAGATTCCAATACAACTTAAATTATTATGAAGCTATCATTTATTCAATTTTGTTTGCATTTGACATTATAAGCTTCACAATAAAATAGCAAATTTCAGCAAGTTAATTGCTTCAACGTGACCTTGCATGACTTCATCTGGTAAATTGACAGACATGTAAAATTAACCAATGTGGAATTCACATTATCATGACATCTGCAGTGGGGAAACCCAAGGTTTACAAGAGTCGTATTTATGTTAACCTTGAGGTCAGGTGCCTTTCTCCCGGTTGCTTCTATGCCTATTACTATTGTATACATGTATTTTGCACTTAAGCACTTTTGAGATTGTTTTTTTTCTTTCGAACAATATTGCCCTAATATGATCTCAGCATTTAGCAATAATTGCTTCAAATTTGAATCATTGTAAACTATACATATCAATATATAAAATATATATAAAGGGAGAAATTATGAATCAACATGTTTCTCAAACCATATTAGTTTGACAGATAGCATCACTCTGTGTAAACTAAACTTTATGGAGCCTTGTACAGAACAATTTCAACACTAGCTTAGTCTGTCGTTTTTAAATTTCCTGCTACATCAAACAGCGCAGCCTGGGTCACAAGAGGAGATTTACAGAGCCAGGTCCGATGTGGTAAATGAAGTGTCAAATTGACATATGCTCTTGCACCTCAAGTGACAAAGCAGTCAGCGTAATTTACACAGAGTATGTATCTTTCAAGCTGGATATATAAATAAGTCTACAAAAAAAAATGTCCAACGCCACCTGTAAATTGTGTATCTCGTATCTTCTGTTTCTTGGTGTCTTCGTTTCTTCGTATTGCCTTTACACACACCCAAACCATATGGTATCTAAAAGATTAACTTATTCTGTAGAAGAGTCTGTTATATCGCCAGAACGTTCGTTAAACAAGTACACGGTAGTTCAAGGTTCGATTATTGGACGGAATTATGAGCAGGGCCAGGACAGTATTATGACTTTTAAATATTTTGTATGCCTCTTCCTAGATGATCGACATTGAAACTGAGCAGCCATTGTGGGTCGGTTAAACGCCTTATTCTGTTCAAGGCGATTTGTCTATAGTTTATGATTTCTGGTATAAATCTTCTCCAACTAGGTTAGTAGTTTGAGGATAATATAGAACACTGGAAAAGGAGGTAATTTGTAATAGTTAGGCGGAGCCCCCGCCTTTTGTTTTAACAAACTTCTACATTTAGCCAAACAGACTGACGTTTAGTCCCTACTAATTAACATTTCTGAAAGATTCTTTTTCTTTTTACCTTTTACATTAATACAGGCTTGAGTGACACATACTAAGGTGGTTCAGTGATCAAGCTTCCATGCACAGCGGTAAGCAAACGGCACAAGTTTATTGCGACAAAACACTTTATCTAGTAAGTGTATGTAATACTCTAATGCTGTAGGTGAGAATATAGTCGCTCGCGTCCATCTCCCATAGATCCATCTACTCGGTCTAAATGTTGCCTCCACAGCCACATTGATTCGGTGTGACTCGCGGTTACCAGCGCACCAATGTTGGTGCAGTTCCGCAATTCTGAGTAAGACAGCGCGCAAACAGTGCTGCGCTCCTAGCGCTATCTACTGTTCTAAGCCTTGTGATGGACGATGTTCAGCATCTGACAAGAAAGGAGCTGTTTACACAAAAAACTATTAGAAAGTTATTCCACACAAATTGTGAGCTGTATCTAAGCCAGTCAGCAAGAAGTAAGGCACAAAGTTCAGAACAATACCACTCGGAATACAAAAAACGATATTCAGTTGGGCAAAACGTGGTTTTACGGGGACCTGACATTACACAAACTTGTTAAATTACAATATGGTTGTGCAGTTTATGGGGCTGATTAAGATTTGCAGAATTTTCTGTTACGCATCGTACACAAGAAAGAAGGCGAGTTCCGCCCGTGTGGACCGGGGTTAGATAGGTCCTGCAGTATTCTTGATGTCGCACGAGGTCATTCGGATGGCAGACCGCAAAAACCGAGGTACACAGCAGGTGTGGCACGATATAGAATTCCTCCCTGCACAAAGGCCATAAGCGATGAGCATAACTGTAGTCTCAAATCACGCGGCAATGGTGGACGTCACCATATGAAGTGAGAACGTTCTCAAGCGGATGTATCAATCAATCTTTGCCAGGGGCCGGATCCAGAAAATTCGAGCTATGGGGGCGGGGGGGGCGTGTCTCTTGAAATTTGTCCTCGACAGTAGTCCATGTTTACTATATTCTGTCATTTTCAATCAAATAAAATGACGCCATAACTTTGGAAGGTTTTGAATGGAATAGTACCTTTTCTCAGAAAAGCAACAATAAGTCAGATATTCAACGATTATAATCTTTCCAAATTAAAGAGGGGCGCCGTGTGTTATTTATTAATTTTTCCAGTGAAAAAGGTTATAAAGGTTATAGATTACCACTTGGTAAAATTTAAGGGGGGGGGGGGGGGAGCGCCGGGTGCAGTTTTAACGAGTGTGACGCCATGGCTTCTTTCTTGACATCAATTACCATTCTATTATATATGCCCGTTCCATGGCGATGATACGCATGGGATGCAAATTTTGCAAAAAAAAGATATAGGCAATTTATACATACTTATGTGCAAATATAACACCCGGGTTTGTATTTCTGCCCCTACTCAGACCAAGGTGCAAATTTACTGTTTTTGCCATATGTTAATTTACTAATAGGTGTATTTGCAAACTTATTTTCAACTCGAAGAAATAAACCCAAGATGCTGAGGATGAGAATGTGATTGATATTATTATTACCTTTATTGGAGATTTATACTCCCCCCCAAAAAAAAACCATCTTTCAAAAGAGGGTGTTGCACAGAAGCGGTGATTTTCCCTAATCTGGACCACTCGTGACGTAGAAACTGACTTGAATCCTAATCTTTAACTCTTACCGTGTGTGGCATTTAAATACTTTGTGGGATTTTCCCACACTAGGGGCAAGCGTAAAATATTTATGTTTCATTCATTTTTGTCCACACTTATAATTTGAAATCGAAAAACATTAAAGACAGTATTCACATTTGTTATTTACTGGCATTATTTAAGGTTCAATAGAGTTCAAAAATATATGCCCATTGCACCTGAAAATATTGAATAGATAACAAATTGCAATTTTTGTAACTGAATTATATCATTTCGTTTTAGATATACATTGTTCAATATTTATACAGTTTTAGTCCTGTGCTGTGTCCTTAAAAGAGACATATATATTTTAATCTTCCCTCGCTTATGCCTTGCATGCCTTGCGTGTGCTAAAACCATATCACAGAAGCGCATGAAGAGCCATGACCAAACGGGTTCTTGGTTCCTATAGCTAGGACGTGTCGTGTGATACGCATAATTGCATAAAACAGTTTAAAGACTAGAAGTGTGTGTGATGAAGAGACCAAATCGAAAATTTTAAGCGAACAAAAGATTGATCCGTGAAAGATTTCGAACTCGGTCGTTTAAAAAAGAACAGTTGGACATCTAAAGTCACAGCCTTATACCATTATGCCCACGCCGCACATTCAAACACCACAGGAAACTTAACGTGCGAGATGAAGTTTGAAAGGATGAAGAATAAATCGTGTCGATTTTTAGAGATGTTGACAAAATGCATGCGTGAAACAAAATTTCAAAGCGACAATTTTTAGCGAGAATCTCAAAGAACATTTTTGCATTAATTTATTTTGTTTCAAGGCAGGCATTTTTCTTTCTTAATTTCGGGGATTCCCCTGTATTTCTGAGTCTAAAAAATCACCATAAATGCTTCCTGCATGATTTCAACTCAATTTATTTTGACTAATTCTTGTCAAATACACACCTTTTAACTTATTTTCTTATATTTTGGAATAAGAAAAAAGTCCCCACTGGTTTCTACTATATCTATGACTATACTGTTATTTTAGCCGATCTTGTCATGCAAGCACCTTTAGGGAATCACCATGATCCAGCAACACCTTCTTGTCATTTCCATGAAAAACATGAATACCGTGGGAGAATACTTCAAGCCCTATAAATCTGTTAAAGTCCCAGGAGCTTTTTCGGGCTTCGTCGATACCCCACCAGGGCTTGTCCTGGACCCACGTAAAGGGGCTTCATCCACCCCCCTTTGAAGGTTGCCCCCTTCTAACCTCAGATCGAGCCCTGGGTAAAAGGAATAATCTCCTTACTCATCGAAAGTAATCCGTCATCTTGATTAAACTTGGCATTGAAGACTCAAATTTGTTATATAATTTACACACAGGTCAAATTTTGCATATATGCATGCAAAATTAGCACCCCAGTGAGCTAAAATCAAAGCGCATGTGAAACGGGTCCGTTTTCTACACAAAATATCACCATCCGCAATAAACTAGCAACACATGTGTGGTTGATACATGTACATGTAGTTGTTGTAAGTAACAAGTAGCAATGACCAATAGAACAACTTTCATTCTGGTTTAAATACAAATGGCGAAGTAAACAATCATAGTCAAAAAAAAACCACATATACAAAATCGAGTGTAGGGCAACACGGCTCGACAAAGCGAAGGCAGGATCAGGAGCCATGGAGGAGTAAAGCATCCTCTGCTGACCCGGTCACACCCGCCGGTGAGCCTGTAGTCGAAAACAAAGTAAACGGGGTTACCCGTCGTCAAATCTCAGTATGAAAAATGACAGTCTAACAAAGGGTATGCAAAAATCAGTCAACATAATGCTTAGTGATAATTTGTAATCGCATACAGGTCATTTATAAGCGACGAGAGTTATGCGAAATGATGATTTTAAAACGATATTCGTATAAACCCTGCAACACAAACATCTTTGGTTAGTAGTGCCTCGCATTAAATCATCCAGTCATACGCATGACATGCCTTGCGTATCGAATCAAACTTGGAGACATACGCACCATAAGTAGGTGATAGTGGTACAAAGGAAATGTTGACAATCTGCAAAAGTCAAAGTCATCACGTTTATCATATAATTAGTCTGCATTATGAGTCAATAATTAAGTAACATATCCAATATTATTATTATTAGTTATGCACTATTATATGCCGCCTAATAAATTAAAAAATTACCCCTAGAGGCGCTTGTACATAAAAGTCCAAAGTTAATTAGAATATTATGTAAAACACAATCATTAGTGACAATGACAGCTAACTACAAGCAAACTCCATAAAACCTAAAAGTTTGTCTTCTTAGGAGATATGTATGAGATAAATATAAAATGCGGTTTTTTGGGGTTGTTTTTTTTAGCACATCTGACAGATTATGTGTGTCCTTTTTATTTTTCAAGTTCGTCAGGATATATCAAGAATGGACATAATTGTGAAATATAATGATTGATTAATTGATAAACATCGTCTAATATACCTTATACGTATAAGGTTGAGGAACGGCAAGTTTTTTGTTTTTTGGTTTGTTTTTTTTTGTATTTTATCGAGCGTAATCAGTTTCTGAACAAGATTCTGCTTCGTGTTGAATATAAAATAAGTTCTGCCTAAATACGGGGACACAATTAGTGCCATAGGAAATACCAACAGATTTGGTTTGGGAAGACATGGTTTCCAAGACTACACTAAATATTTAATCTATAAGAACCCAAGCATGCCTCTTAATACTTACTTAAGAGTACTTTAATTATCTAAATGGATATTAATCTGTAGCAGAGAGAACATATTTAAAAAACCTGGGGCC
>CAJDSM010099189.1:0-19892 GCA_903981925.1 Ostrea lurida
CCCAATATTCTACAAATCTAATTTCTCTCAAATTCTTGAAAAAAAAAAAAGAAAATTTAAAAATTATAAATTATGGATAATTCATGAATAAAAGAAATGAAAATATTCTGCCAGATTTTTATTGTTTTTAAAATCATTAAGAAAAAATAACTTTCAACAAATAACTTCTTAACTCTTAAAGTCACCACTAACAACCTCTCTTAAAATTGCCTTTCTTCAAATGAAGATTAAATGTTATTCAAAAGTTAATTCAGATAAAAAACAAATTCACTCACCAGAGAACCACCCTAAGCGTGATTTAATCACCATATAAGAATCGCTGTCTATGACTTCAATCCCTTCCATAAAACTGCCCACGTAAGAACCCCCCAAATAAACGCCCCCCGTCTTTTGGCTGTAGTTCTCGGCTTTTTGACAATTTGACCAGATCTTTCACATTACCATATATTATTATTTCTTAAAGAAACCACAGTAATAAATCAAAAGATAAATATACTCTACTTCTAACATTCAACACTAGTATCTATAGACCAAATTTGCATGAAATAATGTATATTCCCTATAAGTAAATTTTTCTTCAAGCTCCCATTATATAAATATAAATAAGCGCATCAATCCTACGTGTCATGAAACGCCACAAATAAAAACAAAACATAATGAAAAGCACAGGGAAAAAACAATCGATTACACATATCCTAAATCACAAACCAACATTCTCACCTTACCAAAAAAAAATAATGATATAAGAAATCTTTTCTTTAAAAAAAAAAAACTAGAGTTAATAGTAACAAAAAAACATTAGGTGATTCATAAAATGCAACAAATACATACTTACCTCTCTGTATCACACTTTTTTAAAAAATTTTCTTTAAAAAAAACAGAATTACTACACTTCAAAAAAATAAAATTAACAAATCAAGAATATTGCCGACCAACACCTAAAAACTATAGGAAATGACCACTTTTAGGATGATTCTAAAACTATCCCGTTCATGTGCTAAAAACAAAACAATCAACGAGTAGACCAACAAGAGTGTAACACAATCTCCTTACTATACAACCAAAACATTATATAACATACAAATTTATCGATCTATTCTAAAATGAAAAAACTTTATAAGATTTATACAAATTAACAACATTGGTTTACACATCATCCACATTAACAAAACTAATTCCACTGAACAATACATTACTGCATTGAAATACAAATCCCATGATGGCCTAAGCCTTACTCAGCATTGGACTTCTAGCATTCTGTTCTAACATATCACTACAACACACATCTTCTAAATCATTTCCTATTAGAAAATGTTCAAGTAAAATAGCTATTCTCAGTCTCACCAATCCTCTCCATACACACCGTACACCCATAACATCCACAGTTCTAAACTCCCCACACTCCCCAGGAAACCTTAATATATGCTCTGATCAATTTCCATCCTCCACTTACATGATACCCCTACGAAACCTGCAAAAAATCATGAGACTCATTAACATTCTAATATAAAACAATTTCCCTTTCTAATAAATTAATAGAATAGCTCAAACAATTTATACGCCCACCGACATAACTCATATCAAAGATATGATACATAACATAACATTCATGTTGAGATTTGAAACTAGTTCGTGCCACACTAACCCCCATCTCTACTTATTTCCTATGAAAAATCGAATAAATTAAAAGCATTTACTCCAATCAACCAACTTCTGTAAAGAAGCCTGCAAATCGAAAAGCTATACCATCAAGCTACATTAGATCTATACAATACGCTAAAAACACAATCCATAAAAAAAAATCAACCAACCCAAACATCTACAACTCAAAACTTGATCTGAAAAGCTCATATACACAGCACACAAAAAATCAATCAATATCTCACAAACGTTAACACCAAACGGAACAACCGAAGGACGAATGCGAAAGATGATAAGTAAAATACCCCAAACAACGTTTTGCGCGCAAAAAATCGTGGACGACTAAAAAAACTTAAACATCCACGAAAAAAAGCCTACAGTAACATTTTAATATTTGAAAGTGAACCACGACACAACAATCGCTCTAAACATATCCGAATATTCCCATGATAACGGAACGTAATACCAATTCTTTAACTGCAATTGTTTTATTGTAAAATTAATGAAATGGAAATTAACAATCAATAAACGTCCAAACGCTACTAACAATACGCACATAAAACACAACAACTAACCACGAACTATTTTTAATTTTAAAATTGTTCAAAACATAACAAATTAAATAATAAGAATTAAACATCTTTTGTGAAGATTTCAAGAAACTCGGAATTATCACAAATTCAACATAAAATTCTCGCACTAATATCCAGATTACACAAGACATCGAAAATCTACAAAAAAGTTAATCCTATAAATTATTCTACTGCTTTACAAATTGTATGTTCTTACCACAGAACTACACCAATCTAACACACACTAATAAATATCATACACCCTAATTTACTCTACTAGATTACTGCCCATACCAAACTAGTCTAATTATCACAAAATTGATCCCATCAACTTGTATACTATAGCATTAAAAAAGAGTTCATAAGAATGATTACACTTCTATACTACTTATTCACCACTACATTCCCCAATAATGACAAAACAAAAAACTCATTCTAATGGAATATAAAATGCAAAATCAATTATAAACTAATCATAGTCCCCCCAAAAAACCACATAAAATCGATAAGCAACCACAGACCCCACAAAAGCGAGCAGAATCAGTGCCATAGGAATAGCATCATCTGACCATCACACCCCCGACCCTAGTCGAAAACAAAATTAAACGATACCGTCGTCAAATCTATACGAAATTACAGGACTAACAAATATGAAACAACATCAATATATGATTCATGTGAATAATTTTAATCGCCAAACAACATAATAGCGACCGTAGAATTTCAAATGATACTTAAAACATTCGTTATAACCCTCCAACATCACTTATGTAGTATATCCCCGGTTAAACCAAATATTTCATACGGCATAATCCTTTATCGAACAAACTGAAGAGCAACACACCATTAAGCAGTGAAAAATAGCATACTACATAGAAAAATAAGTGACATGCAAAGGTCCAAACTCAATCACAATCAAAATGTAGCTTCATCTGCCATTAAATTTAAGACTGTAAGAAAATATCCAAAACTAAATCTATAAATCTGTTCTATATCATTTTTCTATCTCTTCAGAATATCTCCCTCAGATTATTCTCTCTATCAACCTCTATCCTTCGAATTTTGGCCCCAATTCACACCATGATCATCTACATATTACTATGATTTTTTTTCAACATTCCTGTTTTACACTCACTTAAAAACATAAATGGTTCAATTATGTGCCACTTGTGCAAAAATTATTATTCAGTATCCTAGTTTGATATAACTCAATTATATATATCTAATTAGTAAAATATATAATTAAAACATTATAAATCCTATATATATATATCTACGCAAGTTTTTTCTTATCCTAAACATTTTTTAAAATAAATGACTCTATGAAAATAAAATCCAATAAGCACAATACCATAAATGCCAACCAATGGAAACATTTCCAAAATACAAATTCCTCTATAAAGAACCAACATCTCTAATACTCTTCAGATACTTGGCAATCAGATTTCAAAAATAGATTTTTTTCCCAACACCAGGAAAACCTTTGATTCGTTAAATTATTACAATTTTCAATCTACCACTCTTCCTTATTTTTTTCAATTCAACATCGGGACTGCAATAGTGTAAAATGCCTCCATAATTTTCAATTATGAACATAGCCACCAATACATTAGATATGAGCCGGATGAATGATAGCATATTTAAAATATATTATGTTACTATTTTTCAACCTCTGTAGACTGTCATTTTCTACTGTAATGTGACTGACGTAACCGTTCACATTCACTAACTCACGCGTACCCCACAGAGATGCTACTCCCCCCATGCACCATCCTGCCCTTCCATTTACTCCGTGTTCCCTGCACTCAGTATATTTTATGATACGCTTACACAATTTAACTTTCCCTTTGTATATGACCAAATATCCTGCTCAAGAATTCCTAAACACCAAACATCAGTCACCAAACATATATATAGCACATAAAATTCTCATCATACAAAATTCATTACAATAGCTATAAAAGCATCATATAAAGCAAGATCAACATTTAAGATGAACACTCCAATTTATTGGTGAATTAACATAAACAATAACAGGAAATAAATATTTATTTAAACATTCTAAACCTGGAAAATAACCATAATTAAATTGCAATTCCAAGCCATGGCAATACAAAATTCGCAATTCAAACAAATGCAAACAAACACCCTAAACTATACAGTAACATAAATATATTACTAGCCAATTCACCCAAAGAAAATCAGTCTCTTAAAGCCTAAAAGACACCTCTTAAAAACTAGAAAAGAATGTTGCAATATCAAAGAGCCCGGCTATACATAAATATCTTCCATTAATTCGCAAAAATATTAGCCAATAACCCCATAGCAATTTACCTTTATCCTACCAATATTGGGTTAACCTCTGATATTCTCTTCTCATGTTCACTTGTACAAGACTTATTTTTTACCCATCAATCTGACTCTTCACCTTGCAAAAGCAATAGCCCATCCACATTCCATAAACATCTTAGGAGTTTCATGACCTCTATCCTTCTTTTAAAATCTCCCTCACAAAGAATTTTATCAAAGTCCAGACATACTCTGACCTTTTCCTTTACCTTGAAAATCTAACCAATAATATCCCCTCACAAACATTTTTGAAAGATTATGCCTCTGAATGCATCTCTACCCTTCACAAGATTTATATACTCAATAATAGAAACATGACGTATTACTTTGAAAATCAACATGACATCCCTCCATATAACATGTGGAAGTTTAGTATCCAGAACACTCTTATCATCACAAATTTACCAATACATCAAATATGACTGACCTTGACCCACTTAAAAAATCTATATGGGATCCCCTCCTCCCCGGGTAAGAACGCCCTAAGATTTCAAAGCAGTCCAAAGTCAAAGTCCCACTATGACCATGAAATTTTAACACTGATATAAGCAAATGTACTCATCAGAAAGATCACTAAAACCTTCCACAAATGTAACCATAAATGATAAATACATGTTATTTCCAAAGCAAGAATCAAAACTCCAACACTATTATACTAACTAAAAAGCGGAACATTAAAATACACATACCATCAAATCATCAATCTCAACAAACATGTTGTGAAAATATATTATAATTCAAAGGTGCAAAAAAACATCAATCACTTGACTATCTACCAAAACATAAGATTTAAACAAACAACCATCAAGAAATCACAACCTCCCAAATGTTCCCAGAATTGAGTAGCTATTTTCAAATAACACCAGACCACTGTATAAAAAAATCTTAAATAAACACTAAAAAGCAAGACAAATCATCAAGACAATCAATAAACCTGACCACAAAATCAAATCAAAGATCAAAGTCTATATACCAATATTCGAATAATTAATATATAAGCCCAACAGCCGGCCCTCTTTAAGCACATTCTTTCTAGTTTTAGAAGGGGTACGTAGAGCATTTCAAAAAAAACTAATCCTATGCGAATTCCTCAAGTAATGTAAACTGTAATAAAAGAGGTTGGTTGCAAAACATTGTTGCAAATTGCAAACATGGTGGCAAACCGAAAATAGGCAAATGAAACAAGAGTACAGCTTTAAAGTTAACTAAACCATAATGACCTAACTTCCGTTATTTTTATTTAAAGATCATACCAAATAATGAGCACAATGTAGCACGCTTAAAGTTCGAAATCTTCTTATATAGATGCTAAACTACACATATAGGAAATGAAAAATAGTATGATACCCACCGTAAAACCTATAAGACACATTGTAGACCACATGTTTTAGAATTCTGGACATCAACATACTGACAAATACAAAAAGCGAACTTACATTTCAAATAATCATAACCAAAAACCATATACAAAAACAGCAGCAACACGACCTCCCACAATAAACTAAGCACGACATCCAAG
The DNA here is from genome assembly GCA_903981925.1 of Ostrea lurida. NCBI lineage: Eukaryota > Metazoa > Mollusca > Bivalvia > Ostreida > Ostreidae > Ostrea > Ostrea lurida. Next base: position 6,082 of record CAJDSM010099189.1, read on the forward strand.
GAGGGATAACTCCTCTGCTATCCTTTCACACCCGCCTGAGCCCCTAGCAAAACAAAGTAAACGAAACCCGATACCAACTAACGAAAGATACAGTCTAACAAAGATGAAACAAACATCCAAACAATAACTCAATTAAAATATAACCATCATCCCTCCATATCCTACACGGAACATGAGAAATCACTGTTCAACCCAATCAGATAACCGAGCATTATAAACTATTGATAACTGCTCGAATTACATTTGGAAAAAAAAACATAGTAAATTTTAAGACTAAATGCAAATCTACATCATATTACCCAAAACAAGTTTCTCGAAAACAAAATACATTAATATTTCAAACACTCATTGGCCCACACAATGCGCTCCTGAAGCAGACAAACAGAATGCTGGGTTCTTATAAATATAATTAATCTGAAACATGTCTCCCAAAACTGTCATCCACACAATGTTCCCCCTATTGACTTATTAATTTCAACGAACAAAATAGTTTTAAAAAACTTACCATTAAAACCAAAAAACTTCCTGCCTTCAACCTCACATATATTTATAACAATCATCAATTAACAATCATAATTCCACCAATATTTCATGATTAAAATCATATACTACCAATTACCCCAACGCATTGCAAAACTATGGTCCTTCCATATGCTCAAACCGAAATGTAAAACCAACATTAAAGGAAACTCTTAAAAATCCAATGTAGTGCCAAAACTGCCAAAACTCGAAAATCAACTATGCCGAAGAATCCTAGTAGGAATAATCCTGACTGAACTTCAAAAAAGAACCACATATCTGACAATCTTCGAGGACATTACTTAATCTTACTTAATGCAGACTACAACTAAAAAATTAGGAGTGAACTTCGCAATAGGTACAACTTCCTTTTCTCATTATAAAGCACTATTCACTGCTCTATGTATCTCTCAGTTACTTCATACCAATTATACCAGCTATATATTAAAACAGCAAATACAACATTAAATATGTTGCAATAAACGAAATCTCGTAAAAGTCACATTTTCGCAAAATTCTACATGTCGCATAAACCTGGTTCGATACAAATATCACAATTCATATGACATTTTCATCCCCTTTTAAACTTCATCCGACTAGAATTTGACGACATTAACCCCGATGTTACTAACGTACCGTACTTCACAGATGACATACTCCCCATGCACCTATTCTCCTCCTTTTCGGACTGCCCTACACTCATTATGTTTGTAACTAGATTACTTAATACAACTCGCATTTAATTCCAAAATAAAATTGATCTTGTTTTTACAATGGAGTGAAAATCATATTAAACATATCCCAAAAAACAAATACACAAATACAATAAACATCTTTAAATCCTATAATAGATAAACAAAAAGTGATATACAAATTTTTTTATTATATTCAAACCCTAATCTCGATATCAGCATAACTCCAATACAGTAAATTAATGTAGAACTCATTCTATCATGTATTCCTAAGAACCAATGTCAGTCTATTTGTCAAAAACCCTATACCAATTGTCTAACAGAGGAATAAATATTATAGGATTTAAAATCTTTTGAATAATACAGTCATGTTAAACTCTGATATCTAGTGCAAAATTTTTTTAAATTGAGCTACAATGCCAGATTTAACCATATCAAATTCTCAAAAAGGGAAATTAATTCTATGCAATGCAATTAAACAATTCAAAAATTAATCCTACGTTTGTTCATTGGCATTTACCTCACATTCATATTAATTAAATTCTCATCAATCAAATTTTACCAATCAACAACAATTGCAAAAAAACATAATCATTCACCGCTATATGGGAAATAACTCTGAAATACTTTAACCAGATCGTCTATATCTTCCAAAACATCCAATATATAAATTACACTGAGGACATCACTTATAGCTTATAGTCAGTCAAACAGTTTTATCCGGCCACAACATGGTTCGCGCATACTGACCCTACCATCCTTCGCACTTCCTTCCTCCATCGGATTGGTTAAAACCTTTAAGACTATTGTCACAACAAGACTCACATCAAGTATTTTTGTTTTTAATTTTTTATGAAATTCTCTTAACAGCCTAATGAAAATCAAAGCTTATGCCACAAACGCTTCAAAATTAACGCTTGCTGATACAGAAAGTAGTACTCTAATTAAAACCTTTTCAATTCTACCTTCCGAATCTCAAGCGACATAAACTTCAAGGGCATTATTGGCACCACACATCAAATTTCAAACTCTCAAACATGACTTATTATATCATACAAATTTGATATCGATGTACTCGTAAAACATTTCAGAGATATCAATTCCTATACAAAAAGAGAAATAACATGTTAATACTAGCAATTAATAGCCCATCTCATCAATTGCAGTCCATCACCATAGTAACCGAAATCGGCAAAATCATAAAACACTACTCTAATTCTCCCGACCCCGGAACGTAAACATTTATAGTACGGTACGGAGAAAAATGAAGACGGAAAAAAACTAATTCCTAACGCACATGTATCTGAATAAAATATACAACCTAAAAGAATTTGTCAGAAACCAATACAATCACAAATATAAATCCACCACCTCACAGTAAAACATAACCATCAATGATTGAATTTCAAAACAGAATTATATGCCATGGCAAATTTTTAATGCAAATCTCTCAAAAACCCCAGTTTTTTATAAACTTTAAAATCTTCTAATATTAGACATAACAAATCAATTAAAACTTATTAACTAATTTAGTAAATCATAAAAAAAAATTTTACCCACTCTTAATACCCTTTTACTCTTTCCCCCTAATCTATTACACAGATCCAACGGATAACAGAGAATCGTCAAAAGTTCATTTCATATATAGCCTCTTTAATACAATTCTATCTGCCAATTATCTTTTTAAGTAAGTCATATATATCGTTTTTTCAAAAAAATTTTAAAAAAATACAAGCGAGAAAGAGTACAGATTGGTTTGCCACTGTTACTGAAAAAACCAACCAAAAGTTATTTTTTTACATTTAAACATCTAAGTTGTTAAACAAGGAACCCACTATCCCAATCTGTTTGAAATAAAATCTGCATTTGAAAGTCCCCAATCGGCCTTCCTTGTCCTTATTCATATCTTTAACTCTTTCCATGACAACAACCTAAAATATTAATACAACACTAATACCAAATGGCAAACTGGAAAAAACTACATAGAAATAAAGCATTCCATTCCCAGCAAAACTTTCAACAGAAACATTTAAATGCTTTAGATAGCAACTTATCTTATTTAACACTTTCTTAGAAAACAAATATAAACGGAAAAAAACCACAAACTGCCGTCAAAAAAACAACTACACAAAATAAGCCCCAAAAAACAACCTCATCTTCTAAAACGCACATAAATGAAATGACTCATAAACTACCGATCTCCTTAGAAAGAATTCAAAATCACCTAATGTCTCTAAGATGAATTTTTTTTAGAATAAACTTTAATTAAAACCCATCTTAATCACATCACCCAAAAGGCATTAAACACAAAAAAAGGATTACGACTTTAAAGATTACCATGCCCCCCAAAGTTACCCCGAAAGTTTACTGTTCTTTAAAAATCACCATTCCACAAAACACAAATAAAAAAACAAATATCTACAAATAATCTCATATCTTTATTCATGAAAATAATCATAATATATTTATAACTTTACATTTTTTCAAAAATCTAGAAAAATAACAATATCACAATTATGATCTAACCTCTTTCCTCCTCCTCCTTTTAAAATCCAATATCAGATAATCTTATATTCTAAATTTGAAAAAAAAATGTAAAATAAAAAATAAAACATTAATACATTCAATAAACTAAACGGATAATATAGAATCCACATTAGAATGATTCTTAAAATGTAGTTTTCTAAGAAAAAAAAAGAAACTTCAACAAAGAACTTATCTGTAACTTTAAAAGTCCGCACTAACATACCTTTTTCTTGTTACAATGCCTTCTGCAAGAAATGATAAAGGTAACCTAAAAACTTAAATTCCAATAAAAAAAAAACATCTCACCAAGAACACCCTAAGCTGATTAATCTACTTTCATATAAGAAATCCCGGCTAGACGTCAACCCCTTCCATCATAAACTGTCCACTTTTAACACGTTTCTTCTATTCTCCCTGGTACATTGACCGACAGATGTCATTCACCCATTTTTACCGTTTATATATTTGATTCTAAAGCGAAACCACACACAGTGTAATAAAATCAAAAGATAAAGATTACGCTACTCTAAACATTTCAACACTGATTATCTGTTAGGACCAAATTTTGCTGGAAATGGAATGCTTGATATTCTCCTATAAGTAAAGTTTTCTTCAAGTTTGCCCATTTAGTATTAAAATAAGTTGTATATAAAAATCATATTCCTAGCTGTTGTCATGGAAACGCCAGTCAAATAAAACAAAATATGAAAATATAGGCCCCACAGGAAAAGAGCGAATCGGAGACATTTCTAAATGCACAAGACATACATTTCACTTTACCAAAAAAAAAGATGGGATAGATAGGGATTCTTTTTAAAAAAAAAACTTAGATGTTTAAGATAGTAACAAAAATAACATTTTAGGGTTGGTTTTTCAGTAAAAGTGGCAAACAAATACATGTACCTCCTTTTTCTCCTTGTATCTAAACTTTTTTAAAAATTTTCTTTGAAAAAAAGCAGATATATTTGACTTACACTTTCACAAAAAATAAAATAGGACCAAGATCAAGAATATGTCCTTACAAGAGGCTATAGAAAATATAGAAAATGACACTTTTAGACTGATTCTAAACTGTTATCCCGTTGATTGGTGCTAAATACAGATAGGGGGACAAGAGTCAACAGGGTACCATATCAGAGTGGTAACAAGTTATTTTCTTACTGATATTCAACCTAAACATTAGATATACATACAAAGTTTTATGATTTGTTCATAGTCTAATAATTGAGAAAAGATTTTTATAAATTTATACAAATAAACTGGGGTTTTGAGAAGCATTTCAAATTAACAAACTATGCCATGGAACAATATACATGTACTGCATTTTGAAATACAAATCCCATGATGGTTAAGCCCTTTTACTGCAGCAGTGGTGGATTTATATTTGTGATTGTATCTGACTATTCACTGACAACAACATTCTTTTAGGATTGTATATTTCCTATTCAGATAAATGTGCAAGTTAAGATAAGTATTTCTCAGTCTTCATTCAATCTCTCTCCAGTACACAGCCCTACCTCATAACATCCCACATGTTTAAACGTTCCCCAGCGGACTCCCAGGGAGAACTTAGAGTAGATGTCTCTATGAATTTCTGCGGATTCCTCCGGACTTACATGATGGTGACCCCTGCGAAACCTGCAAAAATGATGAGACTGCCTATTAACATTGCTAGTATAAAACATGTTATTTTCTCCTTTTCTAATAAAGGAATATGAATATCTTCTGAACAATGTTTTACGCCCACCCACAGTAACTCGATATCAAATTTGTATGATAATAACATAACAGTCATGTTTGAGGATTTGAAAACTTGATGTGTCGGTGCCACACTAATGCCCCCATCTGACGTTATGTCCTATGAAGGAAATTCGGAAGGTAAGAATTGAAAGCAGCATTTTTTAATCTCCAGAGTCAACCAACTTTCTGTATAAGAAAGCCGTTCAATATCTGAAAAGCGTTTAGTGACGCATCAAGCATATTGATATTATACAATTAGGCTGTTAAAGAGACACAATTCCATAAAAAAAAATCAACAAACCAAAACACAACTCAAACTTGATCTGAAGCTCATTGATATACACATGCACACAAAAAATCAAGTCAATATCTCACAAAGCGTTTAAACAAATCCGGAAAACTGCGGAAGGACGGAAGTGCGAAAGGATGGATAAGGGTAAAATATGCCCCAACAACTTTGTGGCGGCGGCATAAAAATGTTGACTGACTAAATAAAGCTTAAAGCTGCCACTGAATAACTCTACAGTGATACATTTAATATTTGGAAATGTTTGGAACCACGACTACAGACAGATCTGGCTCTAAAGTCATATCCGAATTATTTCCCATGATAACGTTAACGGTGAAATGATTCCAATGTCTTTTATTGCAATTGTTTTGATTGGATAAAAATGATTGAAATGAGAATTTACATATTCAATAAATCCGAAAACGTGACGTAACAATACGCAATGGAAAACAAACAACGTAACGCACGGAACTATTTAAATTTTTAGAATTGTTCAAACATTGAACAAATTAGAATAATAGAATTAAACATTCTTTTTGAAAGAATTTTCGATATGTAACTCTGGACATTTTATCACGGGGTATGTCATGCTCTAACTTATCTAGCTTTTCATTGTTTACACATTGTAACATAAAACTTCGCACTAGATATCCAGAGTTTACACAATGACATCGATAAATTCTTCAAAAAGAATGTTTAATCCTATAATATTTATTCTCTGCTTGACAAATTGTATTGTTCTTTGACCAAATCAGAAACTGAAACAATGTTCTTAGGGACCATCACACATAGATAGAATGAGTTCATACACTCTAATTTACTCGTACTATGGAGTTATGCCCTGATATCCAGAGACTTAGGTCTGAATGATCACTAAAAATTTGTATACCCATCAACTTTTGTTTATACTATTTTAGCATTTAAAAAGATGTTTCATTAAGTAATTTGTAGTACACTTTCGTTTTATTTGGACTACTGATTTCACACTACTATTTTCCCTCAATAATGTACAAAACAAAAAACTCATTTCTAATTTTGGAATATAAAATGGCGAAGTAACAATGTATTAAACGTAATCATAGTCCCCCCAAAAAACCACATAAAAATCGAGTGTAGGGCAACACAGACCTCCGACAAAAGCGAAGGCAGAATCAGGTGCCATGGAGGAGTAAGCATCATCTGCTGACCAGTCACACCCGCCGTAAGCTCGTAGTCGAAAGAAAAGTAAACGGGGTTACCTGTCGTCAAATCTAGTACGGAAATGACAGTCTAACAAAGGGTATGAAACAAATCAGTCAATATATGACTTAGTGATAATTTGTAATCGCAAACAAGGTCATTATAGCGACCGTAGAATTTGCGAAATGATGACTTTAAACGAGATTCGTTATAACCCTGCAACATCACCTTTATGGTTAGTATATTGCCTCGCTTTAACAAATCATCATACGCATGTATATCCTTGCGTATCGAATCAACTGAGAGACATTACACACCATAAGCAGGTGAAAATAGTGCATTACTACATAGAAAAGGAAAGTTGACTATTGCAACAAAATCGATCACATTTATTCATATAATGTATGTGTGTCAGTCTGCCATAAAGTTAAAATTAAGTAAAATATCCAAATACGAAGCAAATCTGTCAGATCATTGGTGTCTTTATTCTGAGCTTCGTCAGGATATATCCCTCAGGATTATCTCCCTCAGGCATAGCTCTGATCTTTCGAAGCTTTTGGCCCCAATGTTTTGGCACTACATTGATCACTTTTACAGAGTTTTACTTTCATGTTTAGGATTTTCAACATTTCGGTTTGAGCATCACTGAAGAGACATAATTTGTCGAAATGCGCATCTGGTGCATCAAAATTGGTACCGTATATGATTTATATCAAATGAAAATAATTGTGAAAATTATGATGTTTAATTGATAGGAGATTGTCTATAAACATATATTTAAGGTTGAAGGACACGGCAAGTTTTTTGTTTCTATCCCGTAACAGTTTTTTTAAAAACAAATTCTGCTTCGTATGAATATAAAAATAAGTCAATAAGGGGGCACAATTAGTGCCCATAGAATGCCAACAGATTTTTGGAAGACATGGTTTCCAAAGACTACATAAATATTCTCTATAAGAAACCCAAGCATTCTCTTAATATCTGCTTCAGAGTACTTGTGTGGGCAATCAGAGTGGTTTCTGACAAAATATGTATTTTGTTTCCCAACGACCAGAAACTTGTATTTTCGGGTAATATGATGACAGAATTTGCAATTTTCTACACTTTCCTTGATTTTTTTTTCAAATGTCAACATTCGAGCAGTTTCAATAGTTTATAAATGCCTCCATATTTGCATTGGATGAACATATTTCCACTCAATGTTACATGTAGGATATGGAGGCGATGAATGGTATCATATTTTTAAAATATGATTATGTTGACTGATTTGTTTCATACCCTTTGTTAGACTGTCATTTTCGTACTAGATTGGACTACGGGTAATCCCGTTTACTTTATTTCGACTAAGGGCTCACGGCGGGTGTGACCGGTCAGCAGAGGATGCTTACTCCTCCATGGCACCTGATCCTGCCTTCGCTTTTGTCGGAGGTCCGTGTTGCCCTGCACTCGATTTTGTATATGTTTTTTGGATTATGATTACGTTTGACACAATGTTAACTTCGCCTTTTTGTATTATGATCAAAGTATGCTGCTCAAGAATTCTAAAACCAAACATGTCAGGTCTACAACATAGTAGTTTATAGCCAGTTTTAAAAGGTGGCTCATCATACTAAAATTTTCATTTACTACATGTAGCTAGTTAAAGCATCTTATATAAAGCAAGATTTCAACATTTTAAGAGTGATACATGCTCTCAATTATTTGGTATGAATTTAAATAAAAAATAACAGGAAATATAGGTATTTGTTATGTTAAACATTCTAAACTGTAAAATAACCATTAGTTTAATTTGCATATTTCTCAGCGATTTGCAAACAAATGTTTCGCAATTTGCAAACAAATGTTTGCAAACAAAACTTCTCTATATACAGTTTTACATAAAACTTGAGGCCAAATTCAGCCATTAGAGAATCTAGTTCTTTGAAAATGCTCTAAAGTACACCTTCTTAAAAACTAGAAAAGAATGTGGCAATATCAAAGAGGGCCCGGCTGATTGAGCCATTAAATATCTTCCATCTAATTCGCAAAATATTTAGGCAATAATCAATAGCAACTTTGATCTTTGATCCTTGACAATATTTGTGGTAGGTTTATTGATCCTCTGATGATTGCTCTTGCTTCTATTGTGTTCACTTTACAAGACTTTTTTTTACCAGTGGTCAATAGTGACCTTCACCTTTGAAAATCAATAAGCCTCATCCACATTCCATGGGAAACATTTGAGGGAGGTTTGATGATTCTCTGATGGTTGCCTTTGCTTTTAAAATCTTCACAAGATTTTGAGTCAATAGTCAACAGTGACCTTGACCTGTTTTCCTTGACCTTGAAAATCTATACAATATATCCTCTCTCCACAAACATTTGTTGAAGATTTGATGATCCTCTGATGGATGCTGTATCTTCTACCTGTTCACAAGATTTTTAGGTAGTACTCAATAGTGACATTGACGTTTGATTCTTGACTTTGAAAATCAACATGATTCATCCTCTCTCCATAGGTAACATTTGTGGAAGGTTTAGTGATCTTCTGATGAGTACCATTGCTTCTATCATGTTCACAAAATTTTACCAATGGTCAATAGTGACTTTGACCTTTGAACCCTGACCTTGAAAATCTATAGGGAACCTGCTTTCTTAACGGGAAAAAAATGTGTGGAAGGTTTGATGATACTATGATTAATATCCTTTCTTTAACCCTGTGTAGGAGATATTGAAGCAATAGTCAATAGTCACCTTAACCTTTGGCTCCTGACCTTGAGAATCAATAGTGTGTATATTCTCTTCATGGGAACAGTTGTAAATTATTTGTTAATCCTCTGATGAATACCTTTGCTTCTATCTTGTTCACAGAATTGTACACACACACACACACGCACATACGCACGCCCATCCACCCACAGTCGTATGGACTCATAGCACTGATACTATATCATCTTCACAATTAGTTGCGAGGGGTTAGATATCCTAACACTCCCCAATACATGTACTTTCGTGTAAGCTTCTGCAAATGATTTTGAGTTATCCCTCCTCTTTTTATAGATAAAGTTCTATAACTCAGAAACGGATAATCGGAAATTTTCGAAAATCAAAAAGGACCTTACCTATATGGAGATATACAATTTTCCATAGTTCCATAATCTGATTAGTGAAAACGTTTTTCATTTATTGTGCAAAAACTGAAAAACGCTTCTTTTCATGAAAACAGTTCCGTATCTTTGAAACATTCAACAATTGAATGGGAACTGACCTCAATAGATATTTACACTGCCCTTAAGTTTCATATTAATTGGTGCAAGCACGTTTCAGTTACCGAGCGAAAGCTGTTTGTGACGGACGGAAGGACGGATGGACAGAAAGAAAAGCTAATTGCTATAGTGCTTCCGCCGATACTCGGCGGGGCATAATTACTACAATCTCACCTTGGCTTGTAGGCACCTATTGGGAGAACACTCAGTGAGAATGGTCCGTATTTGTCTCCGATCTGCTGGAAGGCAATTTTGTTGTAACCTGTATCGCCGACAAAATAAAAAGAGTGGTTGTCTCCCTTAACTGCCCAGCTACACCAAAGTATCTGTAAAAACAATGGATGCGAGTATAACAAATCTCTCGTCATTAGATTTTTAATATTTTACAGAAGACTGCATATTCAGAAACTAATACTGACTCATCTTCACAAGTGAAGTCAAGAGTTATTGATTCGTTACCCCGTATCAACGAATTAATAACCCTTGATTTGTGAAGACGATGCTCACGTCGTTTTTCACTATAACATAGACCCTGCAGGGGAGGTGAGCAGTGATGTATGGCGGAATCAATCTACTTTGAGTAATTCATACGTAACGTATATCTTGGTTAAAGAAAAATGTAGCGAACGCTCAACACATTCAGAATCTGGGACAAAAAAATTGTCCAAAAATTAAATACTGTGCCGTACATTATAGTTGCAGCGATGTGTTTGCCCTACATTATTACTACTTAATACATCTCAATAAATTTTGCAATCACATCCATAAATCATGTAAATATAAAACACCTTATTCAACTTACAAACTGTATAATGGCGGATAGAGAGCGTAGGCGAATCAAATGCTGGCAAAACTTAGATAGAAGTGTCGATCATCTAGGGTGTGCATATAGATAAATATAAAAAGCACACGATACTTAGATATACGCCAAACAATGAATCCTACTCGTCAGATTTCTTGTCAATCACTAATAAACATGACTCAAAGGTCCTCTGACTACAATATATTAGCTTAGAGATCAAATATGATTTACAGTCATCCATCAATATATCAAACATATAACAATAGTAAGGGCGAGAAGGGTTTTTCCCTTGCCGTAGGCCTTCATTACATGGATAAAATAATCATGTACAAGCCTGCTATTCAAACTATACTATCAATTAAACTTGATGATTGAACTCTCCTGGTAAATCTAAATTGCTATTAAACATTTTCCCTTTGATCATTATTTATCAACAATTTTATTACCACAGACCATTCAATCACTTATTACCACCTTGGCTGTGATGAAACTAATAGGCTTAAATTCGACAGTAACTTTAAGATAACACTATAAATATCCAAATTCCTTATTTTATTCATAGGCATACTACTGAAATTGCATAATTCTTAAATCAACAAAGCCAAATCGACAGCAAAAAGACAACAACTAGAAATTATTGACTTCAAATCCAAATATGCAAACTCAACCCACCTTTGGTATATTAAACCATTTGCCTCGATTTGTGGACCTTGATTATAATTGAAACGGTTTCTGCAACCACAGTAAAATTACACTTCTGGACAAATCGCCTTGCTATTTAAATTTGAGAAGACAGGATAAAATTGGTTTCCCTACACAGCTAATTACATCAGGTGATTCGAAAAAATCTGAGTCTCTTCAAAATTTTGCGCGCATACGGTGTTGTTCCCCTTTGTATATTTAATAGAACCTGGAATGAATAATTACCTCGACAAATGAGAGACCATATGTTACATCAACCTCCATGTATTTCAAATCCAGTTATCCAAAAGGATATCTAAGGACTTTGAATAGGGTCGTAATCGTATTGCTATAAGCCATGAAGATTAATGAAGTGTCTTAATGTACCTCATTTATTATCCCCGTTCCTCACCTGAAGATCAAATATTCGTTTTTATATTCCTTACGAGTTCGGCCAGACAAACGTTAACTATTAGTTACTACCACATCACATGAACCTCACTAACGAATTCATACCGCCCCGACCACAGTCTCATCCTTATTGTGAAAACTCCAACGGAAGACACTATCAGCGTCATAAACGAAGATGGACCAGTTGTTCCTATAAATCACACACATACATATAATACAGTCATGAAGATCATTATGGTCATCTGACACAGTAGTATACTCTATAGTGCCACGATACAAACGTAACACTACCCCTTTAATGGCCAAAGATATATATATTGCTCTCGAACCCATGAGGTATTGAAAGTCGCGCATTGTTAATGACCATCGTCGGTTGATTTATCAGGGTCGGTCTAAGAGGAGCTGAGCACTGTGACCGAAGAGAGGCTAGAGTAGGGAGGCAATAATATTCAAGAACACACAAGTACTTCGTGGATCCAGAAAGAGAGAGGCACAACCAAACGGGAATTCATTGAATTTGCATCTGTACTCCATGCATCACATGAACAAGATGCCAAGTCATGTTTCAAGAGACTATACGTAGAGGCAAGGATAAAATAAAAATTACTCTTGCAATATACATAAAATCATTTCAACTCACATTAAGGCTCTGTAGTTGAATTCCATATCACATATAAAAAACATTCAACTAGACTTAAACTAGCTCGATGAAAGGTCACAAATAATATTTAAATACCTATAAAACTGAAATTTCCCAATTACATTAACCGTTACTTTGTTCAACTTTCAGATGGAATGTACGGAATCACAATCAGTTAAACAGCTAAAGATAAACAGAACAGTGATCATCTTCGCAAGTCCCAAATAGAATACAATAATTTACAAGATTTGGGTCATGAAAACGAGACCCTGGAGACACAACCACAGCAAGGGGAGATGCCTAGGTATGAATCAAGATAAATAGCACTCAACCCTGCTGAAAACAAGGTACACACATCCGCCACTGACAGTTCCCACATTGATCTTTTTGATCTTAACGTGTAAAACGAGAATAATCACCTAACTGTGTACCATTTTGATGCCCAGATGCGCATTTCGACAATTATGTTCTCTTCAGTGATGCTCAACCAGCAAAACACCGATATATCATAGGAAGAAATAATCCGAACCATGAAGAGTTAAAAGACTTTATTAAAAGTATCAAAATGCTCAGTCGGAGCAGCACAAAGACCTGGAGCACAAATTACGTCCGAAGGATCAGAGCTTTGCTGAACAGAAGAAGATAATCTTATTTTGATCATGAATTTTTAATTTTCCCCACTGCAAATTAAATAAATATCCGTATTACTCAACAGCAAAGTCTAGGAAAATCACGTACACAGGACTAGCAACTGAGGAATCCCTGTAGAGCGCCTCGGGACTAACAAGATCCTTACAGCACCACACATGCATTCGCACCATTCATTGACCACTTGGGGTCATAAAATAACTAAATCATATACGGTATATCCATTTTGATTGCACCATGATGCGCATTTCGACAAACATTATGTCTCTTCAAGTGATTTTATCTACAAATATTTTCGTACAAAATAGATACCCAAACAGTTTTCGCGCTTTGTCTGTTACGTTATACAATAAGTGGGTATAAGCATAGACTTAATCTTACACACAATACAACAATAGTACTCACCCTAACAACACGAAAACTAAATCCAGTACAATTG
>CAJDSM010099194.1:4082-14706 GCA_903981925.1 Ostrea lurida
GCAATCACAGAATTTTTTTTCATGAGAACTAATGGGTAATGATAGTGACGTCATTAAACAATCACCTGTACGAATCTACAAAAAAAATATTAAATAATATGATATACAGTCAAACTAATTCAAGAGATTGATCACTGATCGATTAACCTTTTCATGTAAAATTTAAATGCTGAATTTCATTGATTTAACGTTCATCTTGAGAATATTTCACTCGTGGATAAAATGGGGAAAAAATGCAATACATTGAAAATATTCAAATTTGTAATAAACATCATAAAACTTTTTTTTAAAAGTTTGTTATATCTAGTACAACAGTAATATACGAACATAAAATTGCATTACTAATTTTTACCTTGATCATATTAGATTGCTCCGTTCACCTTATCAAGACTACAATGTACGGTCTCACGGAGAGTGTCACCGGTCGACAAGGATTGCTTACTACTCCAAGGCACCTGATGCCACCTTTGATCCGTGTTTGCCGAACTCTTGTTTTGTATGTAAAGACAAAGATAACGAACAGTGATCAATCTCGTAAGTCCTAAATAGAATACAAAAACAAGAGTTGGGCAATCACGGACCCCTGGACACACAAGAGGTGGGATCAGGTACCTAGGAGGAGTAAGCATCCCCTGTTGACCGGTCACACCCGCCGTGAGTCCATAGTCTTGATCAGGTAAACGGAACAGTCCGTAGTCAAATGAGTGTGTGAACAACGGCTTAACTATGACTAGAGAAGGGCTGTATCCAATTTGGGACTTATGAGATTGATCACCGTTCGTTATCTTCGCCTTCCAATTGCTATACATTATTTAAGCCTTACAATGGCGTTTCCATTGTTCTTTAAAATATGCAATAGGTACAAACTCATTATAGTACGCTTTTGACACAAAACGTTCCGAGAGACCGAAGATGTCATAGCATGACTAGCAATTAAATTTGTGAGTAGCGAAAGAGGACATTCACACTTTGCGGACGAGGTTTATTTCCGTACAGCATTATCTTTGTATAGTGGAAACCAATCAGAAGGAATGAGCAAGTTCTTAAACAACGTTCTTTCGTGTTGTGTTTATCATCTCCTATTTTCCGATATACCATGGCGTAAAAGAAAATTTATTATGGACACAAAAAAGGTTTGAGATGGACATTACTCACATTATTTCGACTTAATTCAAGCACCCAGTGAAAGCGCGAAAGCTTTATTTTTAGACAGCGAAAATCTTCGGTATACTGTATAAATACCTGAAACGATTACCAATTATCCAAAATACAATTCAGAATCGTGAAAGAAAGTTGTTTAAAATTGATGCAAACGATGGTAAGTACAATATCAAACCACTCCCTGTTTTGTTGAAAACCTTTAGTCTATCAAAGGGGGAATATTCATGCTCCTCTTGTATCTTATACTGGAAACTTATAATTTACAAGTAATGATCCTATGATTCCTAACAACAATACACAATTCAGAGTAGGTCAGCCATAGATTTGTAACGAGTAGGCATCCCCTGCAGAGAGAAATATCTGCGGTACACAAAAATGGGACCTAGTCTGGTCCGATTTACAATAAAAAAAACTTCTAACGGCATTTAATTATTATTTGGTACCAGCACTAGTTTTTAAACCTATTTCGAGTATGCTGAATCCAAAAAATATGCTGGCCTTCATGAAAATGGCTTTAAGTAGTCAAAATGGCGATTCAAAAATGGCGGACACCAAATTTTTCCCAAATTTGTGTAATCAGTGCTTCAAGCGGGAATGTGTGCTTAAATAACCAAATATACAATAATCTGTATATTTAATATAGTAGCAACTGAAATAAACCACTTTGTCTTAAATAAAGTCACGCCGTTTTTCTCCCAAACATTCGAATTTCCTCTGTTTTAGCTATTATTTCTCACATTCATCCTTGTTTAAGATTTTGCATTTGCAGAGGTCCATTACATCGCAGAAACTGGCTCCGTTTGCATCCACATCTTTCTGTTTTACAACTTTGTGCAGTTGCAAGCCACCAAATCTAGGCAAGCCTCTGCGAATTGGATCTTAAATTCATAAGTATCGGCACAACAACACCATCCGAATTTCCATCCATGATCAGTTTGGACATGGTAATAAGGGTTAAATGTTTGCCTGTCTCCATATCAAGGCTTGGTGTGTTGCTCGCTTACATGTCATCGCCATAAGGCATCACCTAGTTGAGTGCATATTCTCAGGCTTTTTGATTTCCCAAACAATACATTCCTTACCGTATCAAAGTAATCTCCGCTTTCTTGGTTATACAACTTACAGACATAACTTTTCACACTTCTTGAATTGTTCTGATCAGTTAATTACATTCCCATCACCTAAGCCCTCGAGATACTTATAATTATCCCTGATAATACTCGTCAGGGAAGATTTTTTGATATACCATAGAAAATAGATTTGTGTCACACACCTGTCAGTGGCATGAAATGCTATGCCAAATGTTTTTGCTAACTCTCGGAGAAGAGAAGTTTTTCTCAACAACAAACAATGAACAGGGAAATGTTTTTTGGTTTAAAAAAGGTTATCTTCTTGCCAAAATCATTTCCCCAAACCAAATGTCATCTATTTCCTGAAAAAGAATGATTAAAGTAGCAATAAGAATCAGTATCAGATTGTAAATGACAATTAGAGAGTGCAAGCGGATACTTAGAACAGTGTATGGCATGAAGCACTATCTACGTGTCTGCTTCTTCAATGGCGTGGCCTCTAGCGTTAGACAATTCTAACATATCATCCATTGCATTTTCACACCAGTATTTCTCTACAACCCCCCCGGCAGTAAACAACGATTTTTCCCATATAGGCGCTTGGAGAATTAATTCTTCTAGATAGCATGGCAGCAAGATCTTCTTGTTTTGCATTTCAAAGACAAAGAAAGGTAGCGAAGTTAGTTGGAAAGGGAACGTCTCGATTTTCAACAAAATCCTTCTGACTGGTTGGTGCCCCTATTGCTCTCGGCGATAAAGAGTTCCGGATTTTATTGCATCGGTCCCTGTAAGCGATCCAAACAAGAACATCTATCCTAGAGAAATTGCTCCTTTTTCTAAAAACCTGTTGAAACAAACTCGTCCAGCAAAGTCTCCAAATGTTTTCCATTCCATGTGTTCTAGCTCCTTGAACCAATGCTTGCCCATCTATAATTAGAGCTAATGAATCAACTTCAATGTTGAACTTCGCGGCCCCAACTTCCACATCCTTCAGAATTTCATACTGAATATTCGTGAATTGTTTTCCAGATTTTCAAGAAACCACTAAGTATCTGCAATTGAATAGGCACTGGTAGGAGTTCGTGCTTCAGTATTAAGCCCAAATCAACCTCCCTTCCTGCTTTCCGGTATGCAATGACAAGTCTTTGCAATATGTTTGGTCAGCCTTCAGAATGTTCGCTTTTATCAACAGCTTTAGAACCAACACCGTACCTTGTATAAGGACTTCAAAATGTTAAAGAATTATTTTTTTTCAAAGTATAGTGCAGCAAAGGGACGTTAATGCTACCCGTTTCTTTGTTTGGGATTTAAAACGTTTCTGAAGCAAACTCTCCAACTTGTACTTGACCCAAAATGCGCTGAAAGTATAGTAACGAATCTCTGAAAGATCAGTAGCCTGTCTTTTGTGATCACGTTGATTTAATTCATCTCTTTCGTAAGAGGGGTCAAGCACTATTTAAAACCTTTTTCATTGCATTAACTGTGATTCCTCAAACTCTGAGTCAAGGACCTGTCGCTCTTTGATGATCCTTGTGAATAAGTATGTCACTGGATTCACGTCGTACATGGTTTTAGTAAAGAAAACTTTACATGTTGACCTTAAGTTATAGGAAAGAGAACCACTTATGAGTGGCAGAGGGAGTTCTCGCGATACCCACTGTATGCCACCACCTTCTTACACTGTAGCGTTAAGCCATTCTTGACTTGATTGATCCACTTGATTAAATGTTCTTGGTCTTTTTGACAACCCAAAGTTGCCCTGTTTTTTGAACTCTTCATAGAACCTCCACGCGGCAGTTGGTGACAATCAGCCAGATAAACACTACCCCACCTTGCATAATTTATATGGTCATATCGAAAGAAACCATGGAGCATGGCCCTGATGAGTAACAAATTACAATCCCACAAACCTTCTCTTTCTTGATTTTTTTAAATACCAGGAGAATAGAAACTAAATCCATATATGACCACCAAAAGAGTACATTTGGATTAGTAATTCTTTCTCTGAAATTTTAAAAAATACTTCCCTATACACAGTATCCTGCAGTAACGCCTCTAAACAGACTCTATATCTTTTCTGTTCCATGTCATAACACTATCATATTTGTGAATGATTTACGTCCTGTTAGCTAACAAATAACAAAAAGCTGGAAGCAGAATCTTCCATAGAGCGTTGGACAGTGATTTTATGGGCTCTCATGCCGCGATTTATAGTGCTTTCCTGCTAGAAACATTTTGAAGCAGCAACGGACCCGAGGCAAATTCACATTCCATCCAGAAGTTGTTACAACCAGAACCACTCATAATGATTTCCAATACATTTCAAAAAAGTTCAATGGCAATTGTAAGCCACCCATTTTCGTGGCACAAGTCTGTCTCTGTATTCTGGAACTGACCATTTTAAATCCATCAACTTGAAGTAACAGAGCTTGATCAAACGTGTTAATAAGTGTGACGTTGCACGCAAGACCTCAGATATGTACATGCATTCTGGACAACTGTGGTTAAGCGCATCTATTTCGTGAGCGCGTGCTGTACGATAGGCATGTAACCAACGATACGTGAGATGGGATTTATGCTGCTGATTGACTGATTAAAAGCAGACCAAGTAAATTGGGACATCTTGTTTGTTTCTTTTTTCAATGAAACAGTAGTTCATTCTGAAACGCATCACAGGATGATTGATCTGCTTTTATCAAGGAGCTTTATAAAACATCTAGAGTAACTTCTTTTGGATAAGATGCTGTGATTTCCCCTCTATTACAGATGGTTTTTTTTTCTAACAATCCTGGTCTATCTTGAGAAAGGTACCTGTAAAAGTCTCTTTGTAAGATGGAAATATGTGTTTCAGGTCAAGGTCATTTCCTGATCCACGTTGCCAACAAGCAATCTGCGTTGCATGAAATGTGTCCTTGCCATCCAGTGTCGAGTCACTAATGTCTATATTATCGGCCGTGAAATGTGTGAAAACATTAGGTTTTAAATTTAATGGTAAAAATGAACCACTTCTCTCGTGCGCATAGACTGGAGCTTCGTTCTGTTCTGCTAGACCTGTGTCTATTCTAAAGCACATCCTTATAACTAAGCGTAATGACCGGCAACTATTGAATAATTCAAGGAGCTGTTTTGATCTTGTCAATTTGGTGTAATGTACAAGCAAGGCCCCATATGGCTTTGGAGTCCCACTTTTTCCCATCACTCACCCCATAGACAAATCTTGAGCGACACTTAATACTTTTTTTTGTCTAGTGCACACCGGGAGGCTCTTCGCTGGAAGCAATTTCAAAAGTTCTTGCCCACCATAAAGAAGATTTAAAAACATGAAGAACACTTTCTGGAACACGTCAATGGCAATCCGTCCTCATCCACAGTTAAACCTTTATGCCCACTTCTATCTTGCAGATCTGATCTTAAATTTCAATGCCCCAACATGTACAAGTTCGTGAAAAGATTAATGTGTAGCTTATAAACTTGGCATGGTGAGAAAATTTAATCATCTGTGATATCTTGTCCTCATTGAATATTTCTCCAAAATGAGATGCAGAACCAAGTATGTGGGCACTAGAAGCGTTTTCGCGCAGAAGAATTGTTTCTATCCATAGGCACGGATAAACTGAAAGATACTTTCAACCCTTATTTGTAGGTTATCTTTGAATGTCGATCTTTCGCGTAATGGTAACACTGGGAGTGATTCAGACCCAAATCTCTTCGATCAGTCTACAGTATCTATTCAAATATCAGACAAGCTGCAAAATTTGGTGCTTAATTCCCTGCGATTCAAGCTCACGAACAAGAAAAATCATGGCTAGATCCTCACCTTGGGACTCTTTCTCTGTTTTTGCGTTTCAATAACTTAAATGGCATTCATACATTTCAAATGTGGTATTTACCCTCTGACAGCGATCAATCGCTACATTCCCCTAATTTAACTCGCAAATGCTCGTCAGTACTTTGGCATTCTGTAAGACCATGTCACTTAACCGAAAAGGTTTTGTAATGTTGAATAACTTTTTCTCGATTCTGTTTTTGACAAACATACATAACTCCAATCTAACAGGAGAAAATGACTTTCTAGAGGAACGGGTTCGTTTGAGAAGAGAGAATTGGAGGACGTAGAAGTAGAGCGGTAGTTTCTGTGAGTCTGTAAATTCGACCTGGAATATCTTCAAGGACACTAGCTTTTGTTTCTAATTTGCTTTTAATAGATTTTGGAATGTATAAATTCACTGTGACATTTCCTGTGACAAAGTCTCTTTCAGCGAACTCAGCTGCTCAATTCTATCAATAGCATCAATACATTTTTTGGCAATCTTAACTTTTTTAACGACGAGATGCTCTCCATTAATGTTTCTTTGACTTTCTGGATTTTTAAAACTCTAAACATCTGGTTTTTTTGTCCTGAACATAATCACACACAAATCGGTATTGTATTGATGTTTTCGTTTACGTCCTATATGATTCAAGTCAATATTGAAAGCTCCCACCAATGAACTGGTTAAACAATACCCTTTATCTATAAGCTCGTATAGCTTTTTATTCATGACGAAAATGTATTACGTATAACTTTTATTCAATGACGCACTGTATTATCGTCTCATAAGATTTGTTAGTCAAACCATGAAATTCAGTGTGCGGACCATGTTAATGTTTAAAATGCATAATAACTTTGATTTTATTAATGCTTATTTCTATTTCAAAACTGATTTTAAATATAATATATATTTTTTTTGTTTTTTTTAGTATGATTCCCGCAAAAAGAACTAATCTAAAAATGCATGAACAATGCATGTATGCAAAAGAAATAAAAGATTTTTTTGAAAAAAACAGAGAAACATTCGATTTTTTGGAGGAAACGGGCTGCATTATTTAACTAAAGTACTCATTTCTAGCCTATTAGAAATGTTTTAATGATGAAATAAGTATATACAAAGGCTAATTTCGGCATCCTTTTCTAGGTTGAGCGCTTCAACGGGAACGAAATTTGGAAAAATTTGTGTCCGCCATTTTGAAATCGCCATTTTGACCTACTTAACGCCAATTTTCATGAAGGCCAGCATATTTTTCGTTATTCAGCATACTCGGAATAGGTTAAAAAACTATGTTTGGACGCAAAATAATAAATTAAATGCTTAAGACTTATTTCTTAGCCTTCTTTTTAAGAATCAGGACCAGACTAAACCAGGTGTATATCGATTTATTTCTATCAAAATTAAAATAGGCAAAATAGTGATGCGACTCTCTTATAATTCAATAAAAATATTTAGAGAAGGGCTAGATATAGTAGAGGGCAATGTGAAAAGAAACAAACAAAGTGCAATGTCCTAGGTGTTTAAAGATTGCATAATTCACAGGCATCAAGGATCATAGACCCTTATACATGTATATGACCAAAGTGGGATCAGGGTGCCCTCGAGGATTAGCATCCCCTGTTTGACCAAAGTCACACCCGACGTGAAAAGAAAAATCGCCTTAAGCCAACATAAATGACCACACATCGTAACAAATGCAATTGGTAGATGAGGGACAGAGTAAGGTTAACTTCTAAAGGCCCGAAACATTAAAGGTTGGATGATCTTGGCCGCTACATAGATAGCATATACAATAGATTTACTTTCGGAAGGAAACAAAATTATACCATAAAATGAAACCCGAAAATTGTAAACGGCAATTTCGCTATCCGGCATTCTACATGAATCCGTATTAGTAGAATTCCTACATCGGGGGAAAAAAGTTAATTATTTTCCCATACAAATAGATATCTGCATAAAATTTATTGATTTCAAGTGACATTAATGTTTTCAGGAACACGGTTTCTATTGCTTATACGTTATAGTAATATTTTAATTCTGGAAAATCTCAACACCCTCGTTAACAATGTCAAACTTAAATCCTCTCTAAAAAATGCTGTTTTATACAATTCAAAAGACATATAGAGGAATGTTACTGTTTTGATCGAACACTGAAATTAATAAAAACAAGTTTAATAACATGTAGCAAGAGTACACAACGTATAAAAACTACCCTACTTTTTCAGATGTTTATACTTGCAATCAATTCTTTTATCCCTTGCCGGGGAGGTGGCCAAACCATCCAGTTTCCATTATCAACACTAAACAATGCAGGGTTGAAATGAAACATTCCTCGTCATGAACCTTACCCCAGAATGCCCAAGGAGTTTAATCACCCTTTACCTCAAACGTCGAGGCTCTTTCCAGTGGCAATGTCTGTGTTCAAGTTCAACCGGAAGTTCTGAAAAATGGCGAAGAACGTAGAACCAGAATCAAAACTATGATTAGAAAATCGGACATCGTGATAAAACAAATTAATGGAGGCATGGATAACGTTGGAGTAAAAATTCTCAACATTTGGGGTTTTTTCTATTTTCAATATTTCAATGCTTAAACTGGTGTCTTTTACTCCTCAGCAATTATTTTGAAATATCAGTTTTGACTTCCCAAGCGAGACAACAATTCTTTGTTACGTAACCACGTCTTTCGTGACATGTTTTGGTTTCAGATACCCCACTCAGATATAGCACAAATACCTCGAGGATCAGTGATATTGTACACAACATTGTTATTATTTTTATCCCACCTTACAAATAGATGGCAAGACGTTAGAAATTCTAAAACCCAATTTTCAGACTGCGTGCATTACACATTCTCATTATTTGAGGTTGTTCCTCTGTTGTAAACACATGCATCAATGTTTTCCATGTGTTGTGATCATTTTCAATATTACTAATCCTATCAATTTACACTTATATATAGTTTCCAAGCATTACTCGTGTCTGTATGTGTTGTATGTGTGTAATGTAATATATTGTGTGCACACAAGACAATGCACTTTCCCTAATTCAGTGCTACTAACATTTGAACAAGATTTGGTCCATCACACATGGCTTAAACTTAAACATGTCGATTGTTAATCATTCAGATTTTGTCGCAATCACATACGACTTGCAATAACATTCGATTGATCGGGCATTAAGAGATATACGTGTATTCATTTGTGTTTTTGTAAATTTTAGCATTAAAATATATGCACCAGTCCAATGATTCAACATAGCTGTATTGGTGAATTTAACCATGTTTTGTGAATTCCAGTATTAAATATATTCAACCTACATCGTCGATTCTCCTCAACTATACTACTGCTACACTGATTGGCGCAGAGAGAGAGAGAGAGAGAGGAGAAGAGAGAGAGAGAGAGAGAGCAGGAAGACGCAGGAGGGGGGAGAAGAGAGAGGAGAGAGAGAGAGAGAGGAGAGAGAAGAGCCTCTACATTTGCCAGCGCAGACTCAGATCATTCACATCTACCCATAGGTTTAAACAGAGAAAATTGAAAAGAAATGGTAATAGAGCTAGAGGCTTGGACTTCTCATTACTAATAGCTAAGGCTGAATCATTGAATGCGCAGTTAATCTGATAGTAGACCGGGAGTACAAACCTATTTATTTGGCAACTGTTATGAGAACAACAGGTTTACAGATCTTCGTTTAGCCTTACTTTAGTCAAAACAACTGTAATAATAAAAAAAGTTTAATACGCGCAAGTATGGATAAAGAATGTTAACAAAAAACGGACTTGCAGGAATTTTACACATAATAAAAAAATCCCTCACAGCAAATGTTGGGGAAATTTAATATACGAAACTGACCCGTGATTCGGTATCTCGTGATGTACTACTTCGTGCTAAAAACAATATCGTCCGGTCTTCTGTGGTCATTTTTGAGAATTTTGGCCAGGTTAAGGTGAAACACAATAGAAGACATGTCGTTATATAATACGCGCCCAAAGCCTGAAAAATCTCGGTACATCTGCCGTGACACGGGATTTTGGTTCTCAACTCTCACTTCTTACTTTTGTTTTCCCTTTATGTGACAGTTGTTAAGCTGGAAAAATTATAACAGTGATTAAGCAAATTAAATACACTTGCACGAAAATCTATTTAGAATTCCTTCCTGTTTATCAACAGGAGAGCTGAAAAAGCTAGAGTCGTGCAAAAAAAAATCATAATTCTCAAATTCCACTCAAAATTTTTATATGAAAGTGAAAATAAATATAAGCTGTGAGGACACCATAAATCAAAGGTAACGCGAAACTTTCCGCGTATAATATGACAGACTAGGTCAAAAAAAGGTCCCCATTTTTGTTATCTATACAATAACAAACGCAACGCTTAGAGCACCAACAGTAAACATACAGTGCGTTTACATCGGAAATAAATTAGCTTTTCGACGTTTTATACTTTTTAAATTTAACATTAAATTTTCTCCCGGCTTAGATGATACCTAACGACTAGCTGTGCTTCTTCCATGTGTTTTTTTTTCTCTCTGCCTAAAATAACGTTGCATAACATATTAATATTATATTTCCAGGCACAAGTCATGC
>CAJDSM010099204.1:0-12605 GCA_903981925.1 Ostrea lurida
ACTTCATATTCGTCTCATTGTTTATGAAAATGCAAATGATACTAGTTGTGTTCAAGATGAAAGATATACCGAGGATGATATAAATTGAAAAAAAAATTAAATGGATTAGATTTGGTTTTGTTTTATGTCGTTGTTTTACGATTTTACTTAACCTCATACCGTGAACTTGGTAGACGAAATTAAACATGAGACTTACATTTCATCCGTGTTATTCGAATTTTACCAAGTTTTGATCATATAGATGGTTTAATTTTCGTTAGGTTTCTTATATTTTCCTTTATACAGATTAACGTTACCTATAGAGAGCTTCGCTTTCACGCCCTTCGGCCTAAGGCCGCCCTCTTATAACTTGCACTACCATGACTCAAAATTCCAGGGAGAAAACTTTTTGAATCAATTCACAGACGGTCACGTATCCAGAGGATGTCCCCTCGAAATACCAACAGCTCGAAGTACAACATTAGCATCAAATTGGAAGAATTCAAAAACGGATTCCCTTTGATAATGGTACTGCTTTCCTGTAGATGTTAATAAAGTTGAATTTTTGGAGGTATGTTCAACAAGGCCTTAACTAAATTTCCATTGGCAAGCATCTACCACAATGTTACTTGTCCTGTTCATCTTACTTGTCCGAATCGACAACAACAAAAATAAAAACGAAGTTTATGTAACTTTAAATTTGAGACTGAAATAGTTATAGAAATATTTATTAGACAAAAACATAACATTATGTAAGCAAAACTTTTCTTTTTTTTTTTTTTTTTTTGTTTTTTTTTTTTTTTCTTGGTTTTTTTCCCCCCCCCCGTTATTAATTTACTAGTTATCTAGTTTTCCATTAATATGAAGACCATTTATATCATTGGTTTTGGTGCTTATTAGTTAGGTAGCTCGTACCTTGAAAAGTGCTGCAGTTTATATGATAAGTACAAGCTATAAAAAGTGACTTGTCTAATCGGATGAGTGCATTTTAGAGAATGACTTGCTATTCACAAAATTTAACTGGACACGTACCAATTGGACAGTTTAATCTGACCTAGTCCAACACTTCAATCTTGAACGATGTGAAAATCCAGATGAGAATCGAAGGTAAACCGAACAGAATCGATCAACATCGCAAAATGAATACCCTTCCCCTGAGTGCCAAAACTACAAACTGTCAGAGGTTCTATTTTGTGTTGCCACCTGTGTTATGTATGGTACTAACAAGCTTTTACACAGGACCATTGCTGCTGAACAGAAGTACGATTTTATTTTTAAATATTATTGCGGGTGTGAATTAAAGGATTAATAAAGCTGCAGATTCTGCCCACGCATTAATTTTTTGTTTGGACAAGTTTTTGTAGAAAGAACCTGTCCATGTACTCTTTGTTAATCTTAAAGATACAATAGGCGAATTACATCCGTGTTAAATCGTAATAATTTATGAGAAATTTATTCATTTTTTATATCTTCCAAACACAAAAAAAAAAAAAATAAAAAAAAAAAAAAAAAAGAAAAAAAAAAAAAAAAAAAAACCTGCCTCCTCATTTAATTTTCTAAAAAACATGGCGCTGAGAACCAATTTTTTTTGCTTGCTAAGGCTGCATAAATTTAGCCGAATGCTCGCACTCATGGCCTTCTGATCAGGAGGATCTTTTATCGTTGAAAGGGTAACAGTGTTTTAGAGGTTTTCCATGTTGATACAATAACATTTTGTACAACTTGAAAAATAATGTCTTGTGGATGAACCCACAACAGGTTTCACTGTACACTTATTGTAGGAAAAATCTGTTACAAAAAACAGGAATTTTCACTGTTTCTGATCAAGCAAGGGACTCCTCCAAACAATCAAAATAACTGAATTCATAATACATGTAACATCAATAACAACTACAGCACATCTTTTGTATAAAATAAATTTATCACTTGATTTCCTCTAACTAAACACAGATAGATAAATTCAGAGTTTTCTGAGCAAAACGTAATCCAAATAGGACTCTTAGAGTATATTTTCATTGTCAACCTTTGTTAAAACCGCTAGGAAATCAGAAACAAAATGACCATTCATTTTCATACGATTCAACGTCTACAAATGTTGTTGACAGTCAATGACAACCTGTGTACACTTTGAATCCTTTTTTGTAACCATGAGTCTTCTTCCTACAAAAAGAAAACAGCAACAGCTAGCAAAATTTGTCATATCGTGCTGATGTAAAATCTTAATTATGAATGCTTGTTTAAACATGCATTTCACTACTGCTTCTCTATCAATATATTTAAAATCAATTCACGAAAATTTATTAAAGGACTGACCCACGATGTGCAGCATCAAAATTGATATTAAATTATCAACAATAGTAATGTCATTTTTGTTTGAAATAAACACTGGTTACAACGCACATTTGTGTCATCCTTGTGCCGTAAACAACATGCTCTGCAAACCACCACGCAATGTTCGTTGTGCTACAACCCCAATCCAAATGTACATTAGCATATCCATGAAAAAAAACTCAAGTCCTTGCTTACAAACAAACATCCGGCTAAATTATCCTCAACCGTTGCATTCAAAATGTCCAAATTATGAATGTAACTTTAAATGAGTTTTGTTCAATGTTTAACATCAAAAATGAAAAATCTTCTGATAAAAAAAATCGTGAGTCAGTCCCTTTAATAATAAAGTTTTTGAAAATTCCAAAGGATACATGATTGTTATCATTAGATAAAATATTGTATTACATGACCTCCAATACTGATAAACCAAAAATAATCAACTTACTATGTTCATTTCATTCAGGAAGATTTTACTTACGCTCTATATTTGCATGGTTCTCAGCCAAAACATTCCTTTTAATCATATCTGTGTTTTTATCTTTACTATTCTTTGTTTTCCGGTAATTTCACTGCTCCTTCTTTTTGCAATGTCTCCTGATTCTCCATTTCTCTGTTTTCACTACTTGGATTATCTGTTACTCCGCTGGTATGTTTTTTTCTTAAAAAGTTAAATATTCTATATCATTGCTTATTACACATTCTAATACAATTTCTTATATATTCTAGAGTGTAGTTGAGAGTCGGAAAATTGAAAGGCTAAGGACTAGTTGTCGTACAGTCGTTGCGGACTATGAAAAAATAGTCGCTGAAAGCAGCCCATTGGCGACATCGTTATAATTTGAACACTCGTGTCCGCTGACAATGACAACACTCATATTTTCAGATCGAAGTATTTGCCCCAATCCCTTTTGGCCACTACGATTTGATCATTTTTATAAAGTTTACTTTCATGTTTCGGGATTTCCAACATTCGGTTTGAGCATCACTGCAGAACATCATTTCGAAATGCGCATCTGGTGCATAAAAATTGGTACCGTATATGATTATATTATGAAATTTACTCTGAAGAGCTGCAGAACTTATGTGCTACGTTGTATCCATATTACTAAGTTATGTTGCATTTCAGATCGCTCTGTGGTTTGATTTTTGTACGTCTTCAGGAGAAGCATCTCATGCCCAGATTAGGCGATTCCTATCTTGTACCCTGTAATGGCGAGCGTACTCGTATTCCTGATGTGGCAAAAATCTCAATTCCAGAAGTTCAAATAATCGATTTTATAATCGATCGTGTACTGCCGATTCAATTCGATAATCGATAGTAAATATTGTCCGATTTTACAATACTACTAAGGACTACTTTAGTTCCATTGTGACGTCACATTCCCTTCCGTTATGTATATACAAGTAATAGAGGGAGCAAGTGCTTCTTTTGCTATCAAAAATGTATACGAACGTATGTTTCTAAATGTAAAAGTGCAAAGGACTTTAGAATATATGTGATGATCGAGAATTGAGAAATTTACCAATCTTTGGTTGTTGCGCTAAAACAGACAAGATCGGTCCGCTTTACGGCACAAATTTTAGATTTCCTTTTCCAATGTTTATAATACTCACTTGAGGTATTTATAATGGTCAGCAAAAATTGAATGTCATTTGTTGAGTTAACACTCACAAATCTTTGTTATGTCAACAAGGCTTGTGTCATGTTTTTATTTACATATATTGAATGTTATGCTTGTAAATATTTCATTTAAAAGACATTATTTTTTTAAATTACAGGCTCATTCTGAACAAAATACATTTTCTAGTGTTTTTCGAATCTCATTTTGTTTTAAACATTTGATTCAAGAACCCTCTTTATGTAAGCAAAAAAAAAAAAAAACCAAAAAAAAAAAAAAAAAAAAAGCAAACAAATATAAAAAAAACAAACAAATACAAGCATTCTGAGAGTATTGCATAGCAATACATAGTCCCCTACGATTTGACAAATTATTGACTGCAACAATATTCTAATTGCATCATATTAGGCCATATCGATCAATCTTATGGTAAAGCCAGGATTATGACAGACATAATCAGGGAAAAACTGAATCAATCGAAAAACACTCGACTTATCTGTAACTGTTATTGGCAAGCAATTACAAATATCAAATGAATATCTCTGCAAGCAGTGACGGAAAAAACTGCGGAAAAACTGATATAATTTATTGAAAATTTTCTAAGTCCAAGGCCAAAACTCATGATCAGTGAAATATGGATCGATCTAAACCAAACCTCGAACTTGATCTGCAAACTTTGATATGCCAACGCCAATTTACCAAATATCAATATGAATATTCGCAGAATGTGAGAAAAAAATGCGGAAATGATATTAAGACATTTCTAAGTTTCAAGGGCCATAACTCAGTGAATATTGGGTCGATCTAATTCAAACTCCGAACTTGATCTTAGACTTGGATGGCAGAGCAATGTACTAAATATCAAATGAATAATCTGCAAGCAGGAAGAAAATAAGTTGCGGAAACTGATTAAATTTATTGAAATTTTCAAGTCCAAGGGGCCATAAATCAGTGAAATATTAGATTCGATCAAAACCAAACTGCGAATGATCTGTAACCTTTTGGCAGACAACTGTACCAAAATATTCAAATGAACTATCTGCAAGCAGTTGAAAAAAATGACGGAAAACTGATAATTTATAAATTCTCTAAGTCCAAGGGCCCATAACTCCCAGGAATATGGGGGCATCGCATCAAAACCAAACTCAAACTTGATCTCTAAAACTTGGTATGGGCAAAGGCAAGTTTTTTTTTTTTTTTTTTTTTTTTACAAATATCAAATAATATCCTGCAAGATGAGAAAAAAAGTGCGAAAACTGATTTACGTGACTGACGGACAGAAGACGGACGGACTGGACAGGAGTGCAAACCTAATTTCCACCTTCGACTGCGTCAGGTGGGACTAAAAAGCAAACAAAAAGACACGAGTCTTGTTTATATAACAAAGAATTCTGAGTGCTGTATTTTACTTGTGACTCAACAACTGATGTTGTTAAAACATTTTTGCTGACCATTAGAAATAAATAAATTTTAGACATTAAAAATGCAAATATAAAATTTAGCTTAAAACGTGTGTATGTCCCTATAAGAAAAAGATGTATATTTCTAATTGTATTTTTACACGTAAGTATATTGTACGAACATACCTGAAATACATAATGCCTATGAACAACATGATACCAAAAAAGATAAATAATCCTCCAACTGCTATCACACTGTATTGAGCTGATTCCGGATTATCTTTCAAGAATAGCAGTTTAACTGAAACAGTATAAAAACATAAATAAGATATGTGTATTTTGTAACTACACACTCGTACTCCAGTCATCTCAAGAGAGAAGCATGCAAATCTCTATCAGAATAGCAAGGCAAAGTCAATAAAAATAATATTGAAATAAAACAAGAGGCCCACGGGCCTTAACGGTCACCGAGATATTAATAGCCCACACAAGGAGTCTCATATTTGCATTTCTTAAGTCTCAATACAGGTATTTTTGTCACTGTTAATATCTTTCAATATATGCATATGATTCTATTCATATACACAGATTATCATTTCAATTCTACAAGATTGTTCAAAGGAATTTTAAATGAAAACCGATGTTTGCTTACTTTTATGCCAGTAGCTTGACCTTTTGACCCAAAATCAATAGAGAACATCTTTGACCCGATGGTTGAGTCTCATGTGTATATATGGTGATTTCTAGAGAAAGGATAATGCTGAAGAGGCCTGGGAAATTCATATTGCTACTTTGTATGTCCAGTGCACTGACCTTTGGAACCCCAAAATTCGATAAAGAAAATCTTCGTCTCGATGAGTAGTATATAGTATGATATTAAGTGACTTAGGTGAAAGGATAATGCTTCTGGAACCCAGAAACCATATATTAGATCGTCCCATGATGATGATATTGACTCTAGGCAAAATGGATTAATTATTTGTGCCAGACACCAATATCGCTACTTCGACGTCCAGGTGCTGCTTGAGCTTTGCCCTTTTGACCCCCAAATGCAATAGTAGACACATATGTTCATGATTGGTGACTCTGTAGAAAGGCTAACAATATAAGTCATAATGGAACCATTCTGCCTACAGACGTCCATGGGACAGACAACTTGATTCCAGTAACCCCCCCCCCCCCAACTTGTTGCATGGTGGGTATAAATTTGACAAAAAGGCTCCCTTTCTCATCCAAATATAACATTTACATTCACAGTAATATCAATAGCATTGAAAAAGATGGCTTTTCAAATGTTGTGGTTTACTTATAAACACTATTGTACCAAGTTTGCCCCACCCCCCTGCCCTGGGTCAGGAACCCCTACCCCAGGATCACCAATTTACAATTTTGGGAAAGGCATTCCTGCTTCTTACATCACTATGCATTGGTCTCTCAGACATGTGTGGTTGTAAAGAAAGAATTTTTGAAAATTCGTAATTGTCGGCAAGTTTTTGGCCTCACCCTTAACCCCACGGGTGCAAAAGACCTGAAATTTACAATTATGCTGCGCCCCTTGTCCCAAAGATGCTTTCATACAAATTTTGAAAAAGAATTGGACTGGTGGTAATCAAGAAGAATTAAAAATGTTTCGAATTGTACACATTTTATCCAATGACCATATTGGGCCCCACCCTATACCAAACCCCTACCCTAGGATCATGAAATTTGACAATTTTGATAAAAGGCTCCCTATTCATTCCAAAATATTCTTTAGTTTCACATTAATACAAAGCATTAAAGAATATGTTTTTCAAATATGTTTTACAATACATCTATATACCAAGTTTGGTCCCCGGCCCTGGGGTCAGAACCCGCTACCCCGGGGCGCTCACCAATTTCTACAATTGTTGGGTAAATGCATTCCTGATCTACATCACTATGCATTTGGTTTTTTCTCTGCAGACATGTGCGGTTGTAAAGAAGAAGACTTTTGAAAATTGGTCACTTTTGGGCAGTTTTTTGCCCCACCCCCCAAGGCCCCAGGGGTGCAAGAGACCTGTAATTTACAATTTAGTGCCCCTTGTCCGTAAAGAGCTCAGGACCAATTTGAAAAGCAATTGGATCAACTGGTTATCAAGAGCAAGCAAGTAAACGAATGTTCATTGCTACTACACATCTTCATCTAATGCACCATTTGCCCCCACCCTATACAAACCCCGTACCCCTAAGATCATGAAATTTTACCATTTGATGAAAGGCTCCCTATTCATTCAAAATACTTCATTTAGTTTTCATATAATATTAATAGCATTAAAGAAGAGTTTTTCAAATGTTTTACATATAAAACACTACTATACCAAGTTTGCGCCCCACCCTGGGGTCAGAAACCCCTTACCCGGGGAGGTCACCAAAGATTTTTAACAATTTTGGTAAAGGCCTTCCTGCTCTACATCACTTATGCATTTGGTGTTTTCTCCAGAATGTGCGGTTTAAAGAAGAATGCATTTGGAAAATTGGTCACTTATGGGGCAGTTTGGCCCACCCCCAAGTCCCAGGGGGTGCAAGGAGACCTGAAATTTACAATTTATGTGCCCCTTTTCCCAAGATTGCCTTCATGGGACCAAATGTTTTTAAAAGAATTGGAACTGGTGTTATCAAAGAGTTAAAAATGTTCAATTGTTAACGGCTCACGAACGCACGACGGACGGGACGGACGCCGACGGACGAAAAAACAATTTGCAATAGGCACCTAGTTTACTCAGGTGACCTAATTTATGCTGAGCAAATTCGAAGCTTACGATCCTGACTGAGTGTATTTACGTTTGTCCATTGATTGATTGATTATTATTGTTTTACGTCCCATCCGAGAATATTTCACTCATTACGGGAGGGACGCTCACCAACGCGGTGAAAGGGTCCTGCAACAATTTTTCAGGCCTATGCTCCGGCGCTCAGGGCCTTTTCAAGCAGGGAAGGAGATCCTAGTTAATCGTACGCAACACCCTCGCTTTTGACACGGGAGCTCGGTTTTTTCAGGTTCTCATCCAGATGATTGCCCCATTACAGTCGGCCTCTTACGACACGACCAAGGGATATGCTGAGGACCATCATTTCTAAAACTCGGATCCCCACGGGGATCCGTTTGTCCAAATAATGGACCAAGGGAGAGGGTTTGGAACCACATGAATGGAATACAAAGTAATTACATAATGCTGAAAAAGTTAATAGAATTTCTTGAACTATAAAGCTATGGTTTTCAATGTTTTTTACGGCAAGGTCATACATGATTGAGGGGTTGTATGGCTGAGCTTAAGAAACAACTGCGCAGGACGCCTTATCACTAAGTATTTAGCTGGTGCGAAAGATATCACAATTTACAACTGAACCCTGTCCAGCTGAAAATTTTGTGTCAATTCAGATGTAAAAGGGTTTTGGTAGGGACTTTATTTTTGTGGCGGAAGGATTGATTAACTCAAAAACATAATTTTTACAGTTCTATCTTCATCCAATATTGCACCTTCTAGTTTTATACCGCTATTCGTATATTACAGTTTTTTAAAATTATGATACAAGTATATGAGACTTGAACTAGCTTCAAAATATATGTTATTAATTTGTTGGAGGTTTTTCCAAACAGAATTACATATTCTTTAAAAAGTCCAATTAAATTTACTCGAATTTCTATGCAAAAAAATCAGTATTTTGGCCAATATTTCATTTTTTACCGAAATCCCTCTACTTTTTAAAGTTCCATTTTTAAATTTTGAGACAAGACTTGAATATCATGTGAAATTGTTAAGAAATTTGACAGTCACTCTTTTAAAATTATTGGTGTTTAACTCTGAAATTCGATATCATGAGGGTTTTTCCGGTATATCAAGTTCAGAAAGGTCATTAATCTATTTCCGTTACCAAGTATTAATTTGTTTAATATGAATATATGATTGTAAGAATACATATGTATGTATCTGGAAAGTTCATTGTAATTATTGATCTGATATTCGCATATGTTTTGTTCGTAACACAACAGACGAATGAGGAGTATAGAATGAGATAAAGCGTCCGAGTAAATTTTAAAGTAAGCAATATCAAATCATGATTGAAAACATCGTGTCAAAGCTCGAAAACAAACGCACGGAAACCCCAAATTTTCTTTTTTAATTTTCTCACTGCATTAGCCTTTTCAAATAGGTAGAAGATTACAGTGAAATACACTTCCCAAAAAAATTTGACATCATCCTTAAACCTCACCCTATTTAGAAGCGCTCTTTTATATGTTGAAAATGTTGTATGGAGTGTTGGGCTGAAGAAGTTTGACCTAGTTTTAGAGGAAAAAAGTAACATTATAACAAACTTTCTAGACTATTCCAAAGTGGTAGATTTTCAGCAAAATTATGTGTTAATACATAATTTTTTATATGAGTTGAAAAGCCTGTGTGAGCTGTTGTAATTTCATAGCTTTGAATCGACTTTTGGACCTAATGAAACTATTTATTTAGTGAGGTATTTCATATTTTTTGTATATAGATTCCTTAACTTGTTACATTGATCCCTATCTTCATTACAAAACGTTGAAATTTCAATATTTTATTAACCAAATATTTAAGACTAATCTTTATCTGTTATATTGATTACATTATATTTCTTTGGCAAGATTTTTACTATAATTCATAATGATTAACTATGTATATTGGTGTAGAAAAATATCCTTGAGACCTTTTCTTAATCCAGAAACAAGAAGGGGTTATGTTTGGTTACATATTGAGTTAATTGATGCATCTGCAGTAGTGTGAAATGGAATTCAATTTGTCGTCAGTCTAGTTGATTGTGATCCCTATCTTGTGCAAGGTTTGATATGGGTTCGAACTAATATGGGACTTTTACCCGTGAAAAATTTTCATAGGAATACAAAATAAAATAAAAATTAGTTCTAAAAACCGTCAATGGGGACCTGCAGCAATGGCAGTGCCAAGGTCACTCATATGTGATGTGAAATGGCCTTGGCTGTGCGTTTTTTGATGGAGGACTTTGGGGATATGATAAAAAACTTCACCAATCAATTTTATGAGAACAAGGTTGACTTTTGAGTCTATTGTTCTTACAATATTCAATCAAAGGCTCTTAGAAATTTAATAAGAATGTTTGCTTGTTGCTAGTTTTCGCCCGTGATGACGACCCCTAGTTAATTGTTATCCCGATTTCTAAATCCTTTTAAATTAGATAGCGATGTTACCAGGTAAATAAAATCTTCCTAGTTTCCTTGCGACTTCGACCAGTAAATTCTTATCTTCTGCATTTTGACCGCTCAACCAATCACTTTTTATCGAAGAGTTTCTCTGAAGTTTTATCTTTCTATTTTAAGAGTTACGTACTCCTAATTTACTTCTTGTCCGCACAAAGGACAGCTCGGAGCTGAGACCACGTCCATAATACCGCATGTTTACATATACCCAATGTTTCTTAGTGGTGAAACAAGCGGGAAACATAAATAAAATCCAATGGCGCTTATCATCAAGACAAGTATCACTGTCATTGTAAAATATTATAAGAATGCATATTTACATAAAGTAATACCTTGATCCACTTGAAGGTTTGCTTATTTTATGGTACGAAATTGTTGTCTGTAAAAGGAGAGAAGGGGGACTGAAGGAATAGTAAAAGATATATGGAAAGTTCATAATCTTTACGGGACCAAAAAAAAAAGAAAAACAAACAAAAACCACCGGATCAGACCCAACATGAACAGCTCAACTTGTGCCTGATATCAGAGGATTGAGAATCGCTATGAATTAATTAGATCTGACTAAAGCCAGACCCAAGATGCTGATAACTTTGTGCAAATTTATAGATGCATTGCTTATATACAATTGTTAATTGAATAGTATACTATTGACATGACTTGGATATTTATGAGAATAAATATATCGTAAAATGAATAT
The DNA here is from genome assembly GCA_903981925.1 of Ostrea lurida. Lineage (NCBI taxonomy): Eukaryota > Metazoa > Mollusca > Bivalvia > Ostreida > Ostreidae > Ostrea > Ostrea lurida. Next base: position 11,251 of record CAJDSM010099204.1, read on the forward strand.
TCTTGCCTCAGAAAACGGCATTATCACCAATGTTGGCCCAGTAATGTAATCGTTTGAGGTGGAAAAGCATTGATTTATTGCACATGTTATAATCATTATTTATTCTTGTTTTTATTCGTTTGGGTGTAGATAAGACGGACTGTAGTGGATATTCAGATTGTTGTTATTTAGAAGTTTTGTTGGTGGACGATAGATTTTTTCTCCCATAACGATTTAGTGGACATATGTGACGATCCGTTATACAAATGAACTCTAGGTTTTTAAGAGATGGCACACCGTTATTAAATTAAAAAGTACGAGTTTGTACAAAATTGTGATGTTTGCAGGATTAATCCACATTATCTACAACATTGATGGTCATCGTGTAAACAGAAGAAGAGTAAAAAAGCCAATATGTTTGGTATGACAAAATTTAAAATTATTCACAGCTGAGGTATCATCGTAAAATCGATTTCACAGATCCCAGTTCACAATTTGTCTTAATTTGTATCTTCAATCACAACGAGGTCCGGTCTTGCTCTTCAATGACCAACTGACTTCGATTGTTGAAAAATAGTGGTTGCAATGACCACACTGCAGTCGGGAGTCCCATGAACATTTGGACAATCAGACCGAAATAAAAATATTTTTTAATAACTCCCATAAATGTTGTGAGGTTAGAAACTTGGTGAATGCAACAGTTATAGGACCTAAACATTAACATTAAAATACTTCATAACCAAAAGCCTGCACTTTGCTTGCAACTGTAAAAAGGGGGTTGTGTGGAATAACACCGGTATGGCCAAATCAGCCGATAGTAAGGTAACAACTGTTTACTTACGAAATATAGTTCCTGCTATTCTCGAAAATAAGTGACAAAAAACCGAAAAGGTGTCAAACCATTATTCTATTATTTACCTTTCCTCTTTAAACTCATGCTTCTTATATTGGCTTTCTTACCAACCATTTCATGTTGGGAATATTAAAGTTAACCGTTGTTTTCAAGAAATCTTCTATTATTACCTTCTTATTCATAGTTAAGTGTGGTAACAAATATACGTATAAAATGATAATGAGCTTCCATATAACTTATTATTTATTACTATTTTCGACTGAGTTGATCAATGTTAGGTCGCGCACACCAAACACCTTTTATTTTTTTTTATAATGTGGTGTACAAATTCAGTGTTCGATATGATTTAGTCGTTTTAGTGGAACTAGTAAGGTTTACTTATGATAATGTTGAGGTCAACTTGCATTATGTCACAGAGCGCTGACCTGTGATAATTAAACCATGATGTCAAAGACAGGTCATAATGGTTGCATCTTTGAACTTTGCGACCGATGAGAAAAAAGCTGCTGATTCTGCTTAGCGT
>CAJDSM010099231.1:0-12472 GCA_903981925.1 Ostrea lurida
ACACACAACCAACACGATGAGTATTGTGACCTATATCATTGGGTAGCTCGAACAAGCTCTGTCTTAAATTTCAAAAAATAAGGTGGCACACTTGAATCACTTAGTGTTGTCTAATGGTGAGATGTCTTCATATGTATGATAGGTTATCTCTAAGTAGAAGACTAATGTTCCTGAGCCAGAAACAATTAAAAATCGCTACATTGTAACTATCGATGTCAAGTGGGTGCTATTCGATTCCTTTGGTACTCTTTAAAATTTGGAACATCGGCAAAGAAGTCCTTTTATCGAATGAAATGAATGTATCTGTTATGTCACCACAGGGTTAATTCATGATGTCTCATTGGATAATTGATATGCTATCCTCAAAGGGGGAGAAGGGGCGTACGCAATAAGGGGATCCGTCTTTTAGGAGTAATTAGGGTCTGTCGTGGCTAACCGAGCGACCCAAGACATAGGACATGTGGATCACAACCCGATGAATCTCATAACCACAATGTCCGTTACACCACACCCCGTCTACTACTTGGTTGGCAAAGAGGCGGTATACCCATTAATTGATTTTAATAAAAGCGCTCCCCCTGTCTTTTGATCAACTCAATCCGCCAAGGTCCAAAAATTCTTTCCAAATAAAATCTTTGATAGATGAACTTAATCACCTAATTGGGGGCATTAAATGGAACAACTCAAGCGACATATAAAATTGTATAAAGTTTCAGTTTTGTCTAAAACTGTTTTTACGTATAAGTTACTATGTGAACAATGTTTGGTCATGGCCTTGGGGTCGAGAACACCCCTACCCCGGGGCTAGTCAAGTGGCCTTTTTTGACTAATTGGGCTAGAAGAGGCTGCGCTGCGTCTGCCAAAAAACCTCACGCCCCCAACATAAAGTGACTAAAATGTGTTTTATAATAAAATACGCTTTAAACCACCCCCTTACGATAATCGTGCACCAGGTTTGCTAGAGTAGAAGAAACCAAAACTAATTTGCATACAGATGATGTATGGAGGTCACTTAGGAATTGTTGCCCCAACCCCCAAAATTGTAAATTTGGTGATCCCCCGTGAAAGGCCACGGGGTCAAGAGAGAGCATGGAAACTGAACATCCTAACCAAAGTTGGGGGGGGAAGGAGGGGCCGCCGGCTAAGAGTTCTCATTAACATTGCGTGAAAAGTAATCAAATTCTATGTACTAAAAACACCATATTTTGAAAAAAAAAAGGCATCTATTTTCTCACAATTTGAATGCATATTTTGAATATGAACTAGTTTCAAGAAGATGAAGTAAAAGTTGAATGTAAAATTATTGTGCTCAATGAAAGAATATTGGGAGGTTACACTGGTCATAAAATCTTATATTCATCCCCACCTGCAACCAATGTTGGGGAGCGGTGCGATTGGGGGGTGTTCTTTGGGCGAGCGCAACCTAAAGTTGTTCTAGCCTCCCTAACTTCACTCCTTGTAGGCAGAAATGGCTTCTACCGACACTTTTAGTGTTCAGCGTACGGACTCTATCTAGCAAATAAGTCATTCAATACATTGCACCATAATGGTCTACACTCTTATTTGCAATTTGGTCAAATTAGGCAATAGGTCAAAGCACGACTAGGCACATTCCGAAGCCTACTCGCATTATATCGTGTTCCATATTATCTTAAAATCATTTTATTGACTAGACAGTCATCAATTATCAGATATCGTGGACAATCCGACTAAATAGCTATGTATTATTACCAGGTTACCAGAAGAGCATTTAATCCTCTTTTTCAATCCTAACCTGGTAGATGTATCTACTAAAAAACCACAATACATATGATACACCTACATCGAGAGACGTATAGGAGAATGCTTACATTTATGCAACCACTTGTGTAGGGGTCACAAAAATCAGGCTTCAAACGGTTCAAGTGCACTGAAAACCAAAAGCTAGCCGAATATGAATCTTGCCATGGCTCTTCAGCATTGGATCAACTTCTACTAACAACTTACAAGATTTATCTGCGTATTAATAATGCCTACTAACCTGGAATCCTACAACTGTTTCGATCCGGGCTTGCAACACGATGTCCTCTCTATAGAATTGTCGCGGCTCTATCGAGAAGATGACGAAGTACGAACACCCGCTTCGAGCTGAGATATCATTTAACAATCTGTTATATGCATTGTACACACTATGTCCACACTATGAAAATGCTACAATGGTCTGTTAAGAAATTTGAAAGATAGAAATGAATAAGGAACGTGCAGTGATTGTTTTTGAACAATGAGAGCGAATAGCATATTATTCATAAATGTTCTTGAAATGAGAATGATAATATTGTTAAACTACGAGAAACCGCTACAGATCGGAAGAGATTAAAACATATGCTGAGAGAGAGATTAAACTCAAACAGCGTTGTGGGAGCATTGAACTGTACTCCGAAGATGTGACTGTCTTCCACAAGTAGGGCGCCTGTTCCTGCTGGCCTTTGGTTATAAGATTAAGATATTATGGTTTGCGTACCGTATCAAAAATTTATCTTGTTATTTGGAGATTCTTGTAATGTTGAGATTGGTTCAAAGTACATGTAAAGGGCAGATCCCAATGTCTGGTGTGTGCCGTGGCAAACACAAATTATACATTTCACAACTGTTTGTTTTATTTGATAACTGGAGGCTAACACACTGGTGCTTAAGCCAATGAATTGGTCTATGAGGCGATACTGTTTACATTACTTCCGAGAGAGGCAAAAATTACTCGGAGCGTGTGTCTAGCACATGTCCGAACAGAAAAAGCTCATATCCGCGAGTGGTCATAGAATGACGTGATAGTTAGTGTAAAAGATATTGGAATAGTGCAAATAGCGGATTAAAGCTGGTTAGTGTAGTGCTCTGCAAGAAGTGAGGTGGAAATACGCTACAGCACTGATGAGCTGAGCAAGATTAGGGTTAAGATGAATTGTGTTAAAAGTGAATAGTAGGAGAAAAATTAGATGCTGTGCGAAGGTGTGTACAGCTTGTCATAGCTCCACCTGCCTTACAAGCGTGGAGAACACTAGACGCAGAGTGAAAAATCGTGTGATTTGGGTTGGAAAGTAGAGAGCGAGAAGATTATTTGAGCTGGTGCGCAGTTAGCAAGCGTTAGTCCACACAGTATGCGAACATCGAGAGCAGTCTGGATTGTGGTTATATGAATTGTTAGTCCGAGCCATGGAATTGATTAACGTTACATTAAAAGCGGACGACACCTTGATCAAGATTGTCGTGATTTTTTTTGCTACATAAGTGGTCCCCATAAGAGGGACTATAAATGGCTGTCAACAGCAAATCATCGGACCATGACCAACTGTCGAGAACTTATGGACGAGCTGACATTCACTTATCCCTTATGATGTACGTATCCATATTCAAGAACTAATCACTTCCAAAATTTTGAGTAACAAGTTGTAAATCGTAATCCACCGTTGGCAGCAAATTGAAATAAAACGGAAAACAAGAATAATCAACAAATCGTTGGCGAGAGTTACTTTTCAATTCTGGTACATAACACGTGGCGCAACCTCTGTAAATAAAACAAATCACGACCTATAATAGGTGAGGGCAGCCCTATTCGAGTAAATCTATGACCACACCGTTGACACGAGTATTTCTGTGGGTGCACATAGAGTGATGCAAATGATCGAATAACTATACATATGAGATCGAGCGGAGAATGTAACTGGACAGAATTGAGAGGTGCGTTTCAACACTTATATCCCTTCTATACATTTATTATCATTTAAGGAGATATGCTCTTTGGTCCGAATTTTTTAAACTAGAGTTGCATATATACAAAAACTGTTATTACAGTTAAGGGAGGATTGCATGAGATGGAGCACTATGATAGCGTCGGCAATTAGAGTAATTTCATCCAGTGATTCCGCGTCCGGCTAGCACGATGGTATCCAAATTGTAATTGACATGGAGGAATTGAGTATCTTTAATTTTCCAAATTTAATTCCAATGGCACCCACACAGTTGTCATGTTGGTTACAGTCGACCGTTGTGTCCTGGGAAAGGCACTTCACGAGCAAAATGGTATATCCTTCCCATCGGTCAACAAAGAAGAGCCATCATGGAGCGCCTTATCATATGTGAAAGGGAGACAATCAAGGCACGTGTTTTGAAATTAAAAACTGTGTCACCTATATTATTTAATATATGAGCAGAAAAAATTTTTAAATCTCTTTCAGAAATAGATTAATACTCAAGGGTTTTTAGTCTGCCTAGAGTAATATAGAAGTAGCACACGTTCACGTTTTTGAACACAATCCTTTGCGAGTATGAATAAGACAAAGTGCTCTAGCCTAATGGGTTTGAGTCTTGTCGAGGAGAGATAAATGTAGATTGAGCTGCGTATTGCTAAAAGCGTCTCGTCAGATATCAGAATATGTTATAAAGACCAGTCATGACGAGTGCAGAAAAAACGCACTATAGACATGTTTGAGAATTGTCTGTGAGTATAACGAAAATTGAAATTCTGCTCATATAAGAACAAAAATATTTGATTCTATTAATAATGGAATGTGTTTTATTCACGAATCATATGAGCATATGTCTACAAATAATACGCATGACAGAACGTACATGCTACGCGAGAATCAATGGCTCAGGGCCCCGAGGCATATCTTACACTGAGAAAAGAATTATGTGATAGCTCGAATAATGTGCGAGTATTTTTATTCTATCTTCGTGTAACAACAGTCCATCAGATATTCGTTAAAAATTTCTTCGCTTACACCAAATTTTTTAGCGTGACCATAAGACCAAGCATAACTCAAATACACTATTAAAAATTGACAATTCTATAATAGAAAAGTCATTTATTAAGATTTCTAAAAAACGTGTAGCATGGACACGTTTTGAAATGAGAGAAATAAGCCTATGATCACGTAATGGTAAAAACAAATATTCTCCTTAAAAGGATTTATGAAACGGATAAGAAATTTATATTGTTAGTATCATTAAAGTACCAAATTTTCCAAAAGCTAAGGTCAAACAATATGAGTTCAAAACTGTGAGGTTCTGATTCGTACAAAAGACAATACATGCTTTTCGCTTGTATACTAATATTATTTGTCCACAATTTAAATGTGTCATATGTGTAAACGCTTGATATAAGCAGAGGTATGCGTATACTTTGTGATAAGAATATATATTATATTGCTCATAACAACAAAAAATAATCGAATTACAGACTGAGAAACAAATATATTACGTATATTGGGGTTGCGTCGGTTATTACGAACTTTTTCAGGGTACGACCTCATTTGACAATAACTACGTTGCTCACACTGATATTCCGGATTAATTGCAATGTTTGTTGCGAATAAGATCTGAGTCACGAAGGGAGATGACCACGCAGGAATAAATAAAATCAATCTACATACACTACGTCACCTGACCCTTTTACAATGGTCTTATGACTCCTGTTTTAATTGTTGGTACAAATCTGGAGATTCTTCGCTCTCCGAGTCCAAGGTGATAACTTTTGTTGGTGTGGATCACAGCTAAAAGATAACTATTATCTTCTTATAATGGAAACCCTGCCACTATAGCATATCTTGCGCTTCACACGAAGAAGGATAGACCTGTCTGCTTGATAGGATGTAATAGCAATTGCACATACAGTGATTATTGCTCTCTGCACAACTTGACCCAACGACCACAAGTTACGAGCGTCTTAGAAAACCAAATGTTCTCCATAATCACTTACGGTATTGTCTGAAAGGGCCATAAAGAATGATCATATGGAAAGAAAGAATCTGTAATTTGTTTAATCAGAATCAACATTATTGACAACTCAACACTTTCTATTTGTAATATTGTGCATGTTTAGTCAAACAAACAGAGTTTTGGCAAACTTGTGTACAGATTTTTCACTCAAATCAACCCTTTGTATGTGTTGTATTTATGAAACCTAAAACGCATGAGTATCACATCTAATCAACTTTGTGATCTACAATGTCACTCTCATATTCTAATCTTCGTCTCTATTCCTCAACATCATATCATAAGACCTAGTCTGATATGTTCTTAGTATACTTAATGTCATAATCCAGCTATAAAATTCACTACGGGAATGTGAACTTCATCTGCGAATAAGTATAAATTTCCACAACTAAGTATTGAATTGCAATATATACAGTGAAGGATGGTTGATAATTTGCTTGGAAGACCACATGATCATCAGAAATGATTGAACTTTTCTAAAAAGGTATATCCTCTGCAATTAGAACTTTCACAGTATAACTGGAAATTGTTGACAACTCGACATTGAGAGCTGTCAAAATGTGTCGCCCTAGAAAAGTCCCAAATGAGGAAATTCGAGCGTAGAGAGGTATATACACCAGTCAGTTACTGGATTGATAATGCACCTTCAAACAACGTGACAAATTATCAAGTTGGAAATGAAACACTAGATGATCAGTCCACCTAGGTAGCAATTTCCAATCATCAAGGTGTAAGAACATACTATGTGTCCATACAACCGAGCGCTGTAACGCATCTTCCGAGTAGGTCATTAAATACCACGGAGCAAAATTTATCAAATGGAGCACTTCCACAAGAAATTTTTTATTAACAACGCTTTCACTGAGAGTAAATACCCATACGAAAGGCTAATTTATCGCGGAGATTTGAAAGTTTAACACTCACAATTGATATAACTGGCTTTAGCGCAGTATTGCGTAATACCAATATTAGGATAGAACCAGTCATGAAGGACAGACATCCATGAAAAAACATTTAATTCCGAGTGGGGCTATACATAGCGCTCAAAGGACACATTAGATGACTATTCCCAGGGTGATAGGGTGGCGAAGCACGCAGTCGAGCGCAGAAGAAACGAGATAGACCACATGAAGAGAGAGAAGAGAGGTGTACGAAGAGAGTATGAGTATGAAAGCATGAAAGAAGAGAGGCGCGACTAGCTAATCTCAGACTTTGTTCTAACACAGATGGGCACGAATGCTGATTCAAGTATTCCAAAAACAAGAGCAAACATTGCGAGCATATACTGCATAGAGACTACTTATACCAAACGCCCTACTTTCACACTTTCAAGTATTTATAAAAAGATATCAATATCTGCTCAAAGTCAGGAATGCAAAGATAGTTGTAACAAGATCTGTCAATAATAGTTCGTGGAGGAGTGTTGCCCTGCTAACATCGTGGAGGAGACTGACACAACTATATGCACAATACGTACATATCATTTTGTGTTATATGCCTTCAGCAAAGCAGAGGTAGGTATTTTTCCAATAATGAAATACAAACCCTACAGCAAGTCACCTAAGAGTCATGACCCAATAAAAATGCCATTGGTATTGCAACTAAGTGAAAAATATCTGGCGAGCGAGTGGATTTTGTGATTCTCAAATTACTCCGAGAGCCAAGCACAGTGTGGATCAGTTAAACATCCCTGCAAAAATCTCTTTAGCAATAGTGTTAGAGGCCTAATTCTAGTCCGATGAAAGTTGATTCGCTGGTAACTCCTGCTAAACATTGTAAAATCCATGCGCATATAGTGTTTGATCTTGCAAAATACACACGAGAGCCTGATATAACCCCACAGAGTCGTATTGATATAAAACACAAACATTGCATATACACAACTCCCAACTTGTTGTAACCTTAAAGAGTGTATCAATCAAAAATCTGACAAAAGAGACAATTATTGTATCATGTGAGCGCATAAAGGAGTAACATTACTCAAACTGACCTTATAGTATTATCTGAGCGCTTTAAAGTTGAAGAGATGACCATCACAACTAATAAACTTAATAATAACTTTGCCGATAATTACACATGACTCCCGCTACTTAAGAATATCGTCGTAGTATGCTGTATTCAACTCGGTGGACTACTGAACCTAACGTAATGTGGCGTCTTTGGAGGTGGACACGGTTGCAGGTTGCCTTGCTCTTAATCTTCGAATCGTTTCTCCCGGAATATAATACTGTATTTCACCCGGATCGAGGCCTAGCATAAATCCGGATTGATACGCAACATTTACGAAGAAGGCATAGGTGCGAGATTGATTGAATTAAATAGAACGACCTCAAGGTCTCTTCGTCCCAGACGATGAGAAAGAAATATATTTTCTCTTGGAATTCGTACAGTATTCACTGGTTAATCGACGCTCAGACAACAAGAATCCGTGATGAGTGCTCAGGTATGTCCCATAAACCTATGTACGAGTGCAATAATACACTTTCTTTGTGCTATTTGTATTATGAACAAACCCATAGCCAAACTCCACGAAGCCCACACTCAGAACAGAGGCAAAGTAAGAAATAGAGCATATACTGAAGACACGAGAAGACAGTGCAGTAATGAAAACAATGAGGCCTAGGACCTCCAGAACCCAAGAAATAGGGTCACACCAAAATTTCATATGAAAGAGAAGGGAAATATTCTACGTAAATGAGAAGATGTAGAGACAGGCGCACAAAAATTAACTATTGTACGAATTACGGACATACTAAGCGTGGAAGAGAAAACGGGACAAATCTGCAAAATCTTCTATGTTGATTCCTTCTGATTAAATTTACACCATTTCTTGTCTATCGGCACTGAATCAGATGTGTAAATATCAGTCGCTATACTAGACGAAAAATAGCCCAAGCGTTTATAATCAATGTGCGTAGTATTCTTAAATGTGTACCACTCTGCTCGAGAGTCATGAGATCAAAAAGCAACACACCAGCAAAGAAGAGTATGCACAAATAACGTCTACACAAGAACAAAGCTTATAAACATACTTTTAATATATATTTTTTTTAAACTCTTAGCACAAAGAAATTTAAAAAAATATAACAACAGCACAATAATGACATATTAATAAATGAAATGGTCTCACGTCTTCAGTTATATGAATAAGAGGCTAGATTCTAAATCATCTATATCGTCTAGAATATCAGAGGAGGACTCATATGGAAACTCAAGGAATTGAACTCAGTGCAATGCAATATCTAAATACAGAAATCCCTCTCACTACGTCCGATTAGAACTCATACAATCCGCGACCGCTTATATCAACAGTAAAAGCAATGTCGACACTCGTTACTACTTTGTTAAACAATGCACCTTTTCCATAGTCGCTCTGACAAACAACCCGAAAATCTTAGAGTGATAAGCATTCATTGAACATAGTGAGAGTAGACAATTCTGATTCATAACACTAGTCGGATCCGACCCGATTGAAAGGGCTGTACTTAATCCGTCTAATAACCTTACAAAAAACGCATTCTGATATAACAAGTAAGCCTAAATTTTCAACCGTACCCTGGAATGAAGAAAGACTACAATGTTTTACTACAAGAGACTGTTAGTTGCGTAGTTCGTCCAACTGTACTGTGCCGACCTTATGTATGCTTAATGCACCTTAATGAATTGTAACTGAGGAGTTATCACCATTTCCCACTTTCTTATAGACTATTTGATGGTCTAGTACAACATTATTGTACTTCTATTCTAATTACGAAGAACCAGAGAAGTTGCTATGCCTTAGAGTAAACCTCCATGAGAATTCAAATATCCCATTGCCAATTGTGTGAGTACGCTACGAAATTCCTGGCGCGGAGAACAAGAGAGCGAACTAGGAGCGAGACATAAAAGTAAACTGAGATGCACCATACATGTTCAACAGAGTTGACCGATGAGAGTCACAAGCAACAAATAAGGACACACAATCCCGTCACGGAACCAATGAGGCATACGCATTGGGGCGAGGTCAAACATTTGATTCCCTGATTGATATGGTGTCTCTAACCTGGAAAAATCTCTTTACTTCTTGGGTATAAAGTTTATTCGAGTGAAAATAGTACTCAGGATCTATCATCAAATCATAACACGATTTAGAGACGAAGCTAAAAACACCACCTCGTGAATAAAACGTTCCATCTACTTTTAACTGGGCGAGTGAACGAGCAAAGCAAGGCAGAGAAGTTGAGGATAAGCAGAGTATGTATAGTCGGATAAAAAACGCAGTAAACTCGTTTATATACCAGATAGATGATAAATGTCAGCCTGTAATTTTTGACACTCCTATCTTGAGCGTTCGACAACAATGTACTGTCATAACTATTTGTCGAGCTCTGCTAAAAAATGCTTTCGAATCTTATATGGTCTCTCAAGACCTCACAACTAACGGAACTGTAAGAGCATGAAAGAGCCGCAAGGCGAAAGCGCTAAGTGTGATAAATGTAGATAATTCCTCAGTTCATCGTTGGATTTTATTCTTTCCCTCTACGTTTTACCTATACCATGGACTTTTACTACAAATTTATATATATATATTAATATATATAATATAATATATATAGTATATATATATATAATATATATATATATATATCTAATCCGGATAAGCGCATTAACGCGCCTTTTACTTTTTTGAAGCGACATGATGATGAGCATTCAAACAAGAAGCAGTTGAATCCTATTCAACCCCATTACTCCGTCCTCAATGATTTCATCACCATTATTTGGGTAAAGTGCAATCTTATTTAGACTGCAGTACGTATCTACATCTAATTATTTTGTAAACTATTGTAGTGTAAAATGTTTTCTTTATTAGCTTCGCTTATAATGTCTAAATCGCCATCTTGACGTCAGCATGGTTGGTTTTAATTTCTTGCAGTATTCAAGTGTATTCAAGGCTTGCTACATGTATTTAAAGTTTTATCTCTATTATGTTATATGTTATGTTATATTATTTATTGTTTTATCTCTATTACATTTTTCTAATCTAAAATTCTCTTTTAAAACTAATAATTTATTTATCAAGATCCACAAGTTTGTAAGGCTTATACTACTTTACGCATACGTAGCTAATAACCTGATTAATAGGTTGGTTCGTGTTAGACTTTTCTTATACATTGTACAACTGCATGGTATTCAACGTGACGCCAATCCAAACCACCATACGCCGGGCAGGCCAGTAATTCAATAACTTCCCGCATGCACCATACAGCACGACTCGCTCAACATTAACCCAGGTTGAACACAGTCCCATTGAGTGACAGAGGGAACGGGATTGAAAAAGAGTGCAATTTTGTGTACAGTCTGTATATATCACATGTATGATCTATCTGCCAGGTCATATATCAACGCTTTGTATCAACCCTACCCTCATCAGCGACGGCAACACCAACAGGTGATATATTTTAGCATTTCAGTTGACATTGGGTTCCACGCGCATGAACCACAAGTCATTAAAGATAAAATTGGGGCTATGGAGCCGACAAGTGCGAACAGCGGCTAAAGTGTGATAAATGTAGATAAATATTCAGTCATGCGTTGGATTCTTATCTTTTCTCTACGTAATTACCTATCACATGGACAGTTTTCACTCCTATATTGTATATTATATAATATACTATATATCAATATCTATACTATAATAAGTATATATATTATAATGTATATATATATATAATATATAATATCGGGATAAGCGCAGTTATCGCGCTCCTTTACTTTGTGAGCGACCATCGAGTGATGAGCATGTCGAAATACAGAAAGCAGTCATGAAAGTCCTAACTTCAACCCCCATTACTCCGTCCTCTCAATCAGAATTTCACTCATTATTTGGGGTCAACAGTGCTAACTCTTGATATTAGACTCAGTAATCGTATCATACATCTATATTTATGGTCAAACTATGTAGTGTAGAATAGTGTTTTCTTTATTAGCATTCGCTTATAAGTGCTAAATCGCCTCTTACACGCAGCCAATGGTTGGTTTAATTTCTTGCGTTATTCAAGTGTGTATTGCACAGGCTTGGCTACACTGTATTCTAAGTTTTATCTCTATTATAGTTATACTGTTATGTTTATATTATTTATTGTTTATCTCTATTACATTTGTTCTACATCTAAAATTGTCCTTTTAAAACTAATTAATTTATGTTATCAGAGACTCCATCAATGTTTGTAAAGTGCTTATATACTTATCGCATAGCGTCAGCTAATACACTGATTAATGGTTGGTTTCGATGTTAGTCACTTTTCTTGAACATTGATACAACATGCATGGTAATCAACGTGACGGCCAATCACAAACCATCCATACCCGCGGCGGCCAGATAATTCAATAACTTCCCGCATGCCCACTACAGCCACGACTTCGCTCAACATTAACCGCCAGAGTTCGAAAACACAGTCCCATCTGAAATGATCGACGGTAACGGGGACTTGGTAAAAAAGAGTGCTAATCTTGGTCGTACAAGGTCTGCTATATTCACATGTATGATCATCATGCCAGGTCATATAATCAAACTGCTGTACTCTCCACTCCTACCCTGCATTCAGCGACGGCAACACCAACACGGTGATATATTTTAAGCATTGTCAGTTGACATTGGGTTCCACGCGCATGAACCACTAAGTCATAAAGAAGAAATTAGGGGCTATGCCAATAATATTGATTTGCAGTAATCCTCATCAGTGTA
>CAJDSM010099251.1:6893-19289 GCA_903981925.1 Ostrea lurida
TTAACTTGTGCATATTTGGGTAGTTGAAAAATCGCCGTCAGTTACATCTTGTACATCTTCGCAAGCCAAGAGCTAACGAAGTGGACCGAAAATCCTTGGCTTGCGAAGATGCTTGTTCGCAAGATTCTTCATACCAAATTCGAAAAAAAATGGATAGGTAGTTATCAAGAGGAATTTGAAAATGTTCAATTGTTAAGGTACGTCACATGACGTATGAATGATGACAACAGACGAAGTCTACTCATCTAAGTCCATAACTCCTGTAATAAAGTTCAGCCTCTTCCTTCCCACATCTATATGTACACTTGCGTGCCAAATTAAAAGTCACAAAACACTTTTTACTATATACATATTTCATTGAAATCCGCTTTATCCTCACAAGCTGGATTCCTGGACAGAATCGAATGAAACTTTACCATTAAAATCAGTAAGGTTTGCGGTTTCTTCCATCGGTTTTAAAATTTTTATCCAAAACCAGTGATTATCAACTTTCGATGAATATATCAGTGAACTAAATTATTATGTTCAATTCCTGTAAAGAGTATATAGAGAAAAGGAGTTTTAAAAAAACTTACTTTGTGTTTCAGATGGCATATTTCTGCAAAGGTTGATTGAATTTTTTTTCCAAATTATTGTAATGAACCTCATTTAATTCTTCATTTAGTGGTAATTTTTTATTCAAATCAGAAAAAATATGACCTTGGAAGATTTATTTGAAAGTAGTATTGGAGGATGAGAACGCAGCCCGTTGAGCGGGTCCAATATGGCGGCATTTCCGGTCAATATGGCGGCATTTCCGCTCAAGATGGCGCTGCTTCCGCTCAAGATGGCGTTGCTTCCGCTCAAGATGGTAGTATTTCCGCTTCTGGTGAGTATTTCCGGTAGTAGCCATCACCGGACTTTGGACCTGCTGCCCGAAGGCAGGTGGGTTCACTACTTTTTTTTTTAAACGAGAAGAATGAGTCGAACCTAGTCACACAGCAGCACAAAGCTACATAATGTAGTTCTCGTATCGACAGGATCAGCGTTCATAGCCCGATCATCGAATAGGAGGGGGAACGTCCGCGAACTGGTTTACGAGGGTGTTCACCACCGCGTCAGGGACCCTACGTTAAGGCGGCCCGACCCAACCCTCTCGTTTTTTTTTTTTTTTGTTTTTTTTTTTTAATGACTCACTACTCTGCGTCGATCATGCCCATACAGCTCGGAGCACTTCGTGTCCTGATACAGTCGTTATAATCTATTTTTAGCATATTCAATGACACACGGACAAGATTTAGACCATTGATCGTGTTCATAATAAGGAGAATGAAATTGTTTTCCACTTTTTCAATTTTAACCCGCATTCATACCATTTTACTAAATAAATCCCCCGGGCCCTTTACTATAGAAAAACCTGCTAGCGGCCATATGAAGGACAACAGGTCCTTTCCAATCTACAAACGTATTCAAGCAATCATGGAAACTTACCATCTGAGAGTTCCTCATCTTTATGAATCACTTTATTTTTTACAAATCTCTTATATACCCAGTTTTACACATAGTCTTGAGGCATATGTTTAACACCTACATTAGTTGAAATCTGAAATCTTACGTAACAACCTCAATATGTTACTAATCTGACAAGTTATTGATACTACAAATAGCTCTAAAGCTGAAAAGTTGTATAACTGTATTTTTGTCGTGTGGAATTGAATTGTTTAAGCATAACCCGTATATCCTGCTACACCACGACAATTTTTTTTTTAATTCGTTTGTTTTGCAATACTCCTATTTATTTATGTCTTTCCCAGGGATTTTTATTGAAATTTAGGCGTCTCTTTCCCGGTTGTATTGTTCTGGACATGCGCTGGGGTTTAATATCAATGAGAATGGGTTCATGAGGCATAGGCTGGTCCTCCTTTTTCATTCGTTTCACATCCGATTCGGCTCGTTTTAATTTTTGGGCAATGGGACTCACCAGTTCTATCTTAGGCTCAACTTTCTCGCCTTTTCCTTTCTGAGCTACAATCCAGTAACGAGGGGGAGGCCCTTTCCAATTGGCCTAGGCTCTGAAGTGGTCCTCCAATTCCTCGACCGTAGGGACTTTAGATTCTAAATTTATGTTCTTCTTAAATAAAGAGTACAGTTTATAGTGTTGTTGAAATATGAGAAGATCTCAAAGTTGACATCCTTTATATAGAGGGGGAGGAGGAGGAGGAGGATAAATGTTCCAATCAAAAGGTATGCATTCCAGATTTTACAATCTGAGAGGGGAAGAGGGAGGAGGGAGGAGAAGAGGATGAGTCATCTGAATTCCCATCATCACTTACTATCTCCTCATAATTACTTTCGTTAGTCTCAAGCAGATGATCCAACTCTTTATTGTATTTATGAAAAATGCGGGATATAACTTTATCATCATCTAAACCTTTTTTCTTTGAAACTTCCCTTTCAATAGTCCGATGCAGTTTACTTTTACTCAGTTGCATCCAAATCAACAGTATTCTTTTATATTTCGTGAGAAATAAGTCTCTGTCTTTAGATAGCATCTTTTCACTGACATCTTCTCGAATTTCGTTTTTTGGAGAGTTCAGGATTTCCTCCATAAGTTAGTCAGCTATTCTATTAAACTCGGGTTGATTTTCCTTCCATACTTCATTTACGAAAGAATCAAACCCCACATCCTCATCTTCCTCACTATCGTTAGACATTGTGTCGTCATCATTCTTGTTTTCATCCATTGCCCATTGGACAGCCGTGTTTGAAATGGCGCTGTAAATCATAAGAACTGGCGTACGGGGTTCCACACTCGAAACACGATGGGTATCTTTCATCATGACGAGAATTTCCCATATTTAGTTTGATGAACTTGGATAGGTATTAATATCATTAGGGATTCCAATTGATTTTTGTTGATAATTTGCTAATGCCCTCGGGTCATATTGAGGATAATCCTGCATTGGTTGTTGGTCTCCCCCTCGTTACTGGATTGTAGCTCAGAAAGGAAAAGGCGAGAAAGTTGAGCCTAAGATAGAACTGGCTACTACCGGAAGCGGAAATACTACCATCTTGAGCGGAAGCACCGCCATCTTGAGCGGAAGCAGCGCCATCTTGACCGGAAGCGGAAATGCCGTCATCTTGACCGGAAGCGGAAATGCCACCATCTTGACCGGAAGCGGAAGTGCCGCCATCTTGACCGGAAGCGGAAGTGCCGTCATCTTGGACCCGTTTTTGGACTCGCTCAACAGGGTGCGTTCTCATCCTCCTATACTACTTTTGAAACAAGGGGCCTACAGGCCTTAACGGTCACCAGGCCCCGCCGTCATAAAAATTTAAGAATTCTCAAGAAAATTCTCAACTCATCATACTCTTAGAGAATTACTCAGCTAAAAATATCCAAATGCCTATGTAAAACGAATTGAGAATATTCTAGCTGAAGTAATTCTCAAAAGTTGATTTCTCAAGCCGAGAATGTTTCCCTGCGGATTTATTTGTTTCAATGTTTGAGGGTGCCTAATGACACCTCTTTGGTCAAAGAGTAGAAACGCAACATCATAAACACGTAGAATAAAAACTAATTTACAAATTTCAAATTGTGATGAAATACCTTTTTAAAAAGACAATCTCACTAGTGAAAATAACAAATTTCACAATAAATTAGTGACGTCATCTGTTACTGATTGTGACGTTATTGTTTGTTAGCTTTACGTCCATTGAGATTTTAGAGATTTGTCATCGCTTCTATACCGGGTTCTAAAAACACAAACGTAATGTATAAATAGAAAAAGTCATTGTTTTTTTTAGCTGGTATATGGTTATTTCACTTGTGAGACAGGCAATTTTAAAGATTTTTCCGCTCTTAAGTTGCCATATGTGCTTCACACTCGTGAACCTGTCTCACTTGTGACTGTAACTATGATAAATAACCCTGGCTTACCAAAACATTTCAATCATTAATTACTCATGTATTCCTCAACGGCCTGTTTTGTTCATTTACCATCAATTTAGCCAGATTATGAAAAGTCGGAAAAAACGGGGCGGGCAAATGGGGAGGGGGATGGGGGTAAACGTAGAAAGTTAAAAAAGAGGTCACCCATCATCGGAATTTGTTCTATAACGAGGGGGAATAAAAAAATACATTAATTTCTTTTGTTAACGAGAGACAGAAACTTTGTCAAGGTTGGGCGGTGACTTCATTAAAGATTGAGGAAAACTCTCGATGGTGAAAATGTGTCGCAATTGGGAGTTGCGGTGAAAATTAACGGGTGTGGTAGAATTGGAAAGGTTATGTTGTGTCACATTTAATGTAATATTCAGGCTTTCTAGCAAAAGGTTGTTTATTAATCCATTTCTGATATTTATATCGTAAAGGGGCCCAGGCACGGGATAAATGACACATAGAGTTTGGTGGGGTAATATCAGAAAAAATTAATGAATATTGTTAACATTAAAAGAAAAAAATATTGTATTGGCGTCGTGGGGTGTTAACAAAAATTTCGGAAAATTTAGTGAGAAAAACAATTTCATTGTCCCCTTATTTATGAACCGATAAAACATCATAATGAAGCTTAGCACAATAGGTATATCGTCCCCCTAGACATGTGTCCATGAAGTAGTGGGCTTACAAATACATATATTGACATAGAGTTTGGTTCGGATTTTTCATTTGGGACCAAGAATCCCCTCCAGGAGACACACCCGACCTGTGATTCATGATAATCAGGATTTGAAAAGCTGTCTCGCGATTTGATTTGCCACCCCATCGCACTCGACTCCTCCCCCCCGGCCCTTCAATTTTAGATATTGTGTGTGAGTTATCTATAATTAACACATAAGAAAATAATCAAGGGGACCCAGTAAAAACCGCAGAGATAGAGTTTGGTCCCTGAGCGCAGCGGTTGGTGTAAATAACCCACCGGTATAAACCAATATATCTATATTCTGGTTTGTAAACACGTTCCCCTCTGCCTAACTTCGAAAGTGATTCGGGCTGGATGAAGCGACTTGATACGCTGTCGACTACATTGAGAAACCTTACCATTAATGTTCAGCTTATTGCTGCTTGCCTGTTCGGCGTTGACCTAGTTTGGGGGATTCGAGCTAACAATTTTACGTTCTCGATTCTAAAAAAAAAACAAAGTGAGATTGATAAACCCACCTTGCTCTAGGTCGGTGAAGAAGCAAGATGATCCAAGGTCCGGCAATAAGCGTTTTGAGTCTTTGGTGCCCTTGACTACCGCTTTGACTTCAAATAAGGCTCACCAGAAGTCGGCACTGTTTCGTAAATATTATACATACATCTTAATAGAAGCGGATCGTAGGGTAATGAAAACTGCCATCTTCGACGCCCCGAAATCACTTATTTGCTCGCCAATAGCCAAGCAAGCCATCAATTAGGTTGGGGAGCTCGGCATAATTTTAATGCCCGAAAATCTTTTTACATTGAACCGGAATTAATCCGCCACTATTGACCCGCTCCACTCAACGGGCTTTATTAGGCGTTTTTCTCAATCTTCTCCAATATTTTATCTATTTCAAAAAATAAATCATTCCAAGATCATATTTCTTCCTTGATACTTTGAATTTTTAGATTTAAATTAGAATTACACAATTAAAATGACAAGAATTTCTCAGGAATGAGGTTTACCAGTGACCTCACCAATTAAATGTTGGAAAAAACAAAACATTTCCAATCGGGGCGCTTTGCGCAGGTATAATACTGCTCATGGTGATTTAGAGCAGCCAGGCGGAGTGTTTTTTTATAATTCCTTTTGTCCTCCGTCTATATACTCTTTACAGGCGATTAATTCATAATCCAAATTTAAGTTCCACTGATATTATTCATCGAAGTTATGTAATCACAGGTTTTGAGAATACAAAAGGTTTTAAACCCGATGGAAGAAACCGGCGAAAACCTTACTGAATTTTAATGGTAGTTTCATTGATTCTGATCCAGGACATCCAGCTTGTGAGGGATTAAAGCGGCATTTTCAATGAAGACTATGTATAATAGTTCTAAAAGTTTTTGTGACTTTTAATTTTGGCACGCAAGTGTACAGATATTTAGATGTGGGGAAAAGGGAAGGGAGGCTGAACTTTATTTACAGGAAGTTGATGGTACTTCAGATTGAGCTCAGACTTCGTACTGTTGTCATCTTCATACGTCATGTGACGTAACCTTAACAATTGAACATTTTCAATTCCTCTTGTAACTACCTATCCATTTTTTTTCCGGATTTTGGTACCCTTGAAGAATATTTTGCGAACATAAGCTAAGTTCTTCGCAAGCCATTAGGATTATCTCTCGGTCTCTATCTCAATCCGTTAGCTCTTGGCTTAGCTGAAAGATGTATAAGATGTCCTATGTAAGATAGACATTGGCTGACCTTTTTCAACTTTACGCAAATATGCACAAGTTACAGCGGTACTCTATCCGATCGTATGAACTAATGATTGTATGTTATATATTTTAAGTTTGGTGAAAATAATTTCACAATATAAGATAAAAACATGCAATATTGATTTGAGAGAGTGCATATTTCTTGAATTGGACTTTCAGGAGGGTACTCCACTCGTTTTTTCGCAATAGTATACAAATCCGACAATAGACCTAAAAACGCGACAACAAATCTCGGAGTCAGAACATCGGAAAAAATTTCTAGTTACGATTTTAACGATTGCCGAACATAATCGGGAATAGCTGACGTCAAAGGGTTTCCACAAATATGATTTTGAAGCCGAACCGCTGAAGATTCAAATATACAGTATGCGTTGGATATTGTTTGGTATCTATTGAATATTGCACTTTCGTGAGGTCTAGTTCTAAATTTTATCCCACGATATTGGCCGAATACTTTCGCGCCCGCAGACTTTTTTCCGGTGACATATTTTTATCTCAATATGTACAAAGTGGAGGATTGTTGACGACACCAATAGAGCATATATTCTTGACGTATTGTATAACGATTTTAAAAAAATTTAAGGATTATCTACCTCATTGTGATGTCATGTTTTTCAAAAATCTATTTAATCATTTACATTTCTCACATAATTGACTAAGAAATATTATCTCTCTAGGTTAAAGGAATTCATTCACTGGATTATCTTATTTAAAATAATTTTCGGTAAACTTTTGATAGTGAAAGATTGCTATTTCCCGATAGCTAATTAAATATTTTGACAAACGAAAAAAAAATAATTGTCAATAAGTTGGAATAATCTCCTTCACAGGTGGCAATTCTTACCTTATGTGCTATTCTACCTTGAATTTCCTAATATGCACATATATTAATATATGCAAATTTACCAATGAAGCAGTTTTTCTAAAACTGTAACATCATTTAGGGGTAAAAGTGTGTTCATTTTTTTTATCTACGGCCCGTCCGAGCGGGACGTATTTATGTTCAAATCTTTATAGCGTCCGTCCGTCGTGTCCTGTACCGTGCCGTCCTGTCTGTCTGTCACGGGCCTTTGTAGGGCTGAACCGTAAGCTCCAGGCCTCATTACAACTTGGTACTCAATTGATCACTCATGATGATGAGTGAAGATGGTCCTTTATTGTTTTTCAAGGTCGTTAGGTCAAACGGTCAGGTTCCGTGGCTGTACACGTTAGTAGGAAGACGCTTGTAGGGCGAGATACAGACCGATTATTCGGTGAGCTCGCAGCACTCATAACAACTAGTGGATCCAATTTTTGATCACCATGATTAAAGGAAGACACTCATTGTTTTTCAAGGTTCGAGAGGGTCAAAGGATCAAGGCGGCGCTTCTCGGCGGGATGTCACGTACGTAGGAAACGTCTGATAAGCGGGATATTTAGTAACCGATTTACGGTAAGCTTCCAGGATCATAACGAACTTTTGGTACAATCCTGATCACCATATGAAGGAAGACACGCTATTGTTCAAGTCGCGAGGTTCTCAAAGTCAAAGGTTCGTAGTGTCAACCCGTAGGTTAGGAGAAATGCGTTTCGGTTACAGACCGAACTGTAAGGCCATGGATCGTACCAACTTGGTACAATTGATCACATGATAGAAAGGAAGACACCTATCGGTTTTTTCAAGGTCGGAGGTTTAAAGGTCAACGAGGCGTAGTGTCACTTTACAGTAGGAAAACGTATGTTAGTCGGGATACAGACGAAACCTGATAAGCCCAGGATATTACAACTTGGTACAAATTTGATATCACCACAGATGGGGAAAGGAAGCACTAAATTTTTTTTCAGGTCAGAGGTCAAAGATCCAAAGGATTGACGTAGTGTCACTTAGTAGGAAAAACGCTGTAGGCGGGATACAGACCGAACCGTAGGCATCCAATGGGGAGCATTTTCGAAAAAAATACGAATAACAAATGCTATCTAACTGAGTTAAGGTACAATTGACGGAATCACCATGATGAAAGGGAGACAACCTATGTTTTCAAGGGGTCATTCGAGGACAACAGGTTTCAAGTGTCGTTACCTTGTAGCTAACTTAGTAGGAAAAAACGCTGTAGCGGGAATACGACCGAACCGTAAATCCAGCATTCATACAAACTTAGGGTACCATTTTGGATCACCATGATGAAAGGGAAAGACATCTATATGTTTTTCACGGTTCAAATGTCAATTACGTGGTGTAGTAGTCACGTAAAGTAGGAAAACGTTGTAGGCGTTTGTGAAACGGGATGAACAGACCGAACCGCGTAGCCTCCAAGGATCATCACTCACTTGGGTACATGAATAATACACTCATATTTACTATGTTTTTTCGTAATGAAGATGGCCTATTGTTTTTCAAGAGTCAATAGGTATCCAACGAATTAAGCTAGATTCCGTAGATGTCACTCTAATAGCGGAAAACGTTGTAAGGGTGCAGAGAATTACATTTGATCATTATTTTGTTTTCTCATTTTATATCATTAGTTTATATGATTATATTTATGTATATGTAGCAATTTTTTAAATGATTCGTAAAGGACAAGTTACCTAACCTGTAACTGTGAAACTCAATAACCAACCTGGAACGGTCTTGTCAATTACTGGTGTTTTCGTTATTATTTTGCTTCCCACAGTTTGTCCTTACCTGGTTTCTAAACTTTGATGACGTTATTATCAATTAATTTATTATATAATCCCTTAAATTTTATGTTTTTCTGCGGAAAATTATTGAAAAAATGATGAGCGGCATGCCGGGATTTTTAGATAGGAGGACTTCTGCTTTTTGTACTAGTCTGAGAATCAATTTCCTCTTACACCAACCCAGGTCAAATCATAAGTCGGACCAAACATATACAATTTCTTTTTACATAAAAGCTACATCAAAGAATAATAAAGGCAAACTATAAGGTGATCTATATGTAGTAAACAAATTAAAGAGAAATTATTATGAATTTTTAAGGTGTTTGAACACAATACAGCTTGAGAAAAATACACGTTGCTTTACCTTAGAATTCTCACTAAGTTAAGGGATATGCCCTTAAACTTTAGCATAGTTTCATACACTGAATTTTCTTTTCTTTTGTATTTCATCCTGTTACATCTGGGTATAACAATCCTAGTATGTACAATTAATCAAAAATTAGTTTAGAAATTCATGAAATTAGATTGTTAGTTTCTAAATGGAGAATTGAAATTTATATATAACAAAAAGTACCAGACTTTTGTTATAGGAGATTGGTTATTTTACTAGAAAACAGCATTCAAAAAATAATACTGGCGCACTGAAAGAAGATTGTTTTTTGGAAACTCATATCTGCAGTGTATGTTCAATTCTTGATTTTAGGTCTATCTGTAATCTGTTAAAATTTCAAACTAGCCCAATAACAAAAACTATCCTTCTTATCAATTCATGTCAACTCTTCATTAATAAGCCCCTATGATGTAATGATTCGTTCCTTCTATCCGTTAGATGTCACTGATATTTCGAAATTGTTACAATAACTATAAGTGTGGAGTTGTTTCCAGGTAATTACCAAACCTAACATCCTCTTTCATCCCTCTAATATTGCTTGAATTAAAATAGTACATTACTCTAATTTTAATTTTATTTCAAAGTGATTTCACAATTTATCTTGCAGCGACGATTCTCATTGAGTTAAAACACCTTTATAAGAAATGATATGGTGATTTTTCGATCCACGATGACTCTGGAACAACAAGGAGAAATCTAAAAATTGTAATATGGAAACATATTGGAAATTGTCGTTATCTGTAATATAAATAAATTGATAAAGAATAATTTATTTTTCGGGTGATATGCAGGTACTCACGGATGATTTTATAGGCGGTAAACTTTTTTTGTTTTGTTTATTTGATACTCAGTCAGCACCCAATATTTTTTGACATTGTTCATGGTTGTCTTGTTCTTAGATTGGTATGTAGAGTATGGACAGGACCTCATCTGGAAAATAGCGGGGACAATCGTCTTCTGCATATGGTGGCATTACATAGAGAGAGCAAGACTAGGACATTGACGGGAAAATTTTCTGACATAATGATGGGAGTACAATACGAATTATAAAACAGTTTTATTTTTCTTATTCTTTACAGTGACATAAAAATAGAATCGATTCTTTAACAAGTCAGATGTTGAAGAAATCGGGAATATTTTTTGTTTACTGCGTGAGTAGTATACAATCGTTGTGTATTGATCGGACTTAATTAAAATAGTGATGTCCTATTTACCTCGGAAATCTGAAAAGTACAATGAAATACACCTACCACATTGAACAGCTACTTATAATTTCTTTTAAGTTTTGTGAAGTGATTGATTAATTGGAAGTTTGGATTTATATCTGTTGACTCGGTAGGTGTGATGCTATCGTTTGTGGGAATGAACCTCGACATCAAGCCATCAATCGCTCTTCATTAACGCCGAAGAGGAAAATATTTATAATGCAGTGACGGTGAAAACAAGTTGCATTGTGACATCATACTTAGCTGCACTGTTTTGTTTCTTATTCAAAGAACCTTTTATCAACAAAACATACAATAGGTATTAGAAAGCTTGTTTGGGAATTTAAAATATTGTATTGCTTTCCAAAACACACTTTATTTATATTTACATTTAATGGAGGTTGTTGGTGTAACGCAGTGAAATACTCATCACATTTTTTGGTCGGTCTAATAAAATGATAGACATTGTGTTAGATAGTCCTCTTTGCATTCTTTCAGTAATAGTAGAGCAATTTACATGGCTCTGAAGTAGTTTAGAGCTTCGCCTTTTGGGAGGATTTAGGTCGGGTCGTGGTTCGAGAACTCTCGGGCTGCTGTGGTCGCGATGGGTGCAACCTTAGAATGTTTCATGAGGCTAGTGGCTGTGTTCCTTTGTGCCAAGAGCATAACCTCGGCATTTAAGAAGTTGAGAATCAGGGTCTTTCGGTATGATCTTAAAATACGGATGGTCTCTGTCGAGCATGTGTGGCACGCATAAGAATGGGCTCACTGCTAAAACGGTAGTGCTAAACTAGAGTCTGGAATTTGCAAGCCCTCATCGGCAATCGATAGATCGTACTCAATATCAATGAACTTTTCACGGGACAAAAACACTAAATAATCTATAAAATTTTTAAGCTCTCGCTTGTTGTCTGTGTATTGAAGTTTTGTATCTTTCTCACTGTTGCTGGACTCTTGTAGATTCCACATTTACGTGTTTTACGTTGTAATCAAGGTTTTTATTATGAATGTTTAAGGGAGGGTTTTATCACGGATCAAAAACTTTTTCTATTTTAGCACATAATTTACATTCTAATATTAATCTAAAACACATCACAGTTCATTAAAGGCAATTAAAGCCGTAAATTATTTTGTAAATCGTCAATTAGGGTCCTCGCAGTCATTTTCGTAATGAGATAGCGAGTCACTGTCGCGTTATGCGTCATAGATGTCATTCTTTAACAGATGGCGTAGGATTACTCGTGACGGCCTGAGTATTGTACTCGGAAATAATCAACTCATAGAACTGAGAGAGAGGGTAAATTATCATCATCGATGAATACCTTTGTAATGACATCGTCTTACATGTTTGAACCTCTCTAGCAGTCAAGAATACGAAGAAAGAATCCGCTACCAAGTTAGCGACGATATGGAGCGGCTGAGCTATACATACACATGTAATCTGTTAATTTCAGCATAGCACCGAGATTTTCTCATGAAAGGTTTAAGCAGACTCGATATTTTCCTTCTGTAGAAAGCTTAGCAAATAGTCGAAGTTATTTAAAATATAATTTAAAAATATAAAACTATCTCGTTTGTGTTGTGGGTACTTCAGCATGCCGAGCTTCGGTGATAAATTACGCATGTACGCTGATCGAACCATAAGGTTTTCATAATATACCAACCATCGTTAATTGTCATAAAGGAGTATGTTTGGTGCCTTTATTCATTTAAGAGCTCTGCTCCTGTAAAACAAATGCTCGTAAATTGACTTAAATTCA
>CAJDSM010099287.1:1027-11569 GCA_903981925.1 Ostrea lurida
AAGTAAACAATGTGTTAAACACAATCATAGTTCCAAAAATATAGATACAAAATCGAGAGTAGGGCAACACAGAACTCCGACAAAAGCGAAGGCAGGATCAGGTGCCATGGAGGAGTAAGTATCATCTGCTGACCGGTCACACTCGCCGTGAGTCCATAGTCGAAACAGAGTAAACGGGGTTACCTGTCGTCAAATCTAATACGAAAATGATAGTCTAACAAAGGGTATGAAATAAATCAGTCAACAGATACTTAGTGAAAATTTGTAATTGCAAACATGGTAATTATAGCGACCGTAGAATTTGCAAAATGATGACTTTAAACGAGATTCGTTATAACCCTGCAACATCAACTTTTTTGTTAGTAGTTGACCTTGTTTTAAAACGTTCTCATACGCATGGCATGCTCTTGCGTATCGAATCAACTAGGAGACATACACACCATAAACAGGTGATAGTGGAATTTAGAAAAAGAAAATTTGACGATTACAAAGTGAAAGTCATCACGCTGATCATATAACAATGCAGTTGTTCAGCCTGCCATCAGAGTCGAAGTATTAGTTGGTTACAATATTCAAACTTTTGAAGCAAGAAATTGTCGATTCATTGTGGTAGTTCTGTTAGTGTGGTGCGGGTTGCTTCAGGCATATACTCAAGGGTGGACCAATAATGTTGTTAAGTGATATTATATCAATTATCTATATATCTATATGTAAAGTGTTGAGTGACATTGGCCTGACGCCTTCTATTTGTTTTTATCCCGTAACATTATTTTTGACATCATTATTACTGCCTCGCTATAGAGAATATTAAAAAAATAAGTTCATACCTTAGATTAGTGCCTCAGTGAGGATGAGCTCAACAATAATGTTTGGCAAGACATGGTGTCACACTATTAAAGTCTACTCCTACCATCCATCTGATCTATAAGAAACCCAGCATGCTCTTTAATATCTACTTCAGGAGTACATGTGGTGGCAATTAGCAAGGGTGGTCTTCTAAACAAAATAGTAATTATTTCCCCGTATTCAGAAGACCTTGTGTTTTCGGGTGCGTTTTTGTTAAAAAGAAAAAAGCAGATTATGCCGATTAATACTGCAAAAAAAGTTCCTAGATTTAGGTTATCGGGAGCCGAATTGCTTTGCAATAAAGATGTGGAAGAAAATCCATACGTTGTTGATTGCTAGTCCCAATTTTAGAAAGGATATCGTGCACTTGAAAATATACGTTTGCTTGTTAGATTTTCTGGATTCACATGTTATTTGAGTTCACCGACGTGTATGGAAATGCTAGCCCCTTGCAAACAGCATCTCTGAAGTGAGCTCTTTTGTAGGTAGTTTTAGTTAGAGAGAGCGATACGAGGCCTGCGCTAAGACATACGACTCACTGGGGAACCCAGCTCAATGTATCTTTTTCATGTAAGAATTTCTAATACTACAAAATTTCGAGGTTATCCAGTGAAAAAAAGGTATGGTGATTACATATTGACCATGAGTCTTTCGGAATGATTTAAAAAGAATATCCTTTAAATTAAATAATGTGTAAGTATATTCTCGAAAGCCACACTTTACATCTTTAGTAGAAAATGCTTGAGAGTTCATAAGTAGGTATTCCCAGATGTTGAGAGCGTTAAAGAGCCCTCCAGTTATTCTTATTTAAATAATGATAAGTATATTAATTAGTATAACTTCTTTTATAATTAACATCAAGCCTTACATGTTGTTTTTTATGCTTGCTTATCATGTTTTGGATATTTTAGTACTCACAAGTTTTTCATGGTATGTTTTATGTAACTGAGGGGCATTTACTCACTTATTGGCTGTGCTCTAAAGACTCAACACTAATACGCCAATTTTACCCGACCCTAACAGGTAGCATTACGGATTTTAATATTTCGAATGATTTTTGAGTCCATTTTCAGGACGAAAGTGTCAAGCTCTCTCTAACTCGGATTCGGTCGCTCCAAAAACGCTTGAGCGGTGGTTATTCCTTCCCACAGATCATGCACTCTTATTGATAGTCTCATGTTATCAAATATATGTACTCCCATTTATTGGATTTTTGTGTTATAGGAATTATTATGTTGTTCAACAAGGCAAACAGATCACATATTCATCAGTAGAAAACGAAAATGGGCCGGATACTTATATTTTATCGTACTTCATGAATTTGGTTTTTCTGTCTTTTCTTTTACTTTTTTACAAAGTAATATATTCAAAGTTTTATTGAGAAAAACAACTAAAATACTGTAGATATTTACATATCTGAAGATGATAATATTTTTAAATTGATGGCCAAGAAGTCCTGACCTCAGTGTTGCGTTCGACGGGAAAACTGATAACAACCAACCTGGGAGGGAAGATAGATCTAGGATACGTGTTCGATGACTGTAATTTGTCTATCAGTAAACAAAATGTTTTAACTTGAATGACCTCCAAAACAAGCGTAAACTATCATAAATATCAAGTACATTATTCCTTAATAAGCATTACCAACCACTAACACCAAGAGAAATATACATAAAAACTTCACAAATTGCACATTCAGAGTCTTAATTACTTCTGCTCTAATGTATATCGGGTGTCACTGGATTTCTGCATTGAAAATAGGAAATAAATCACTTTACGATTAGCGCCGGTCTTCAAGCTAATAACCCTAAAATTACATGCTTAGCCATATCTGTCTAATAGTTTCAAAGTGAACAAAGGCAGATTTCCATCTTACAAATAGAATAAAATATAAGTTTCAATGTCACTTTTGCACTTAACAGAGTTTGGAAGTCAGATGCGCTTGTCAAAGTACAGAAAGCAATATATAACATAATGCCCGAATGATTTGGGAAAGATCTGTCTTTCTATTTAGTTTATAAAGCAACTGTTTGCGTTCGTTCATGTGAGAAGGTAAAGTTGGTGATTTTTTTCCAGCAACCTTCAAAATTATTAACACTAGACATTTTACAAATAAATGCCTAGTCTTCAGTTTGAATACCAAATTATACTACATGCGACAATATGTATGATGCAATCGTATAGCAATTATCTGATTTTACCCCTCGTCATTCTCTTTTTAAAAACCTAGAATAGAGAATATTTCATAATCCAGGCTCTAACATAAAAAATGATGTTACATGAAGTTAAAGACAACCTTGAACATATTCTCAATAAGAAATTATTTATAATTGACGTATAGACTCGATCTTTCAGCTAAAACACTTGTATTAGACCTTTCGAATTTAAGAAGAACGACTTTCGGCAACCCGGTAAGTACGTAACATGAGCAATTCCTTATTCGATTGGTGTATTTGTTTGATAAACAACGTTTAAGACGTCACCGTAGATATCAGTAAATGAATACAGAATAAACCTGTAAAAACCACACGGGATGATTATAAGCATACAGTGTAGAGATCGATTAGACAGAAGAGAGGTCCCTCGGTTCGATACAAACCCGGGATGATCCCTTCACACTTTTTGAATTAAAGGCAATTGATTCCTGTATCAATATCCATGTTCTTAATTGCTATTACATAGATTTCACTCTACACTGCAAATTCAAAACCATTACATGTGTAAGGACGTGACCACCATCTTTAGAACATGCAACGTTTCATGCAGCTAAACACTTTCCTCAATGTTTTATGATACACTGTTTCAAGTCGTATCCCAGCCATTCATAAACTGTAGATGAAGATCTCTCAATAGTGAGAATGATGATATTAGTTGCACATACTTAGATGCATCCAATTCTATGATTGCAAGTGCGTGCAGTTCAGATATATATAGAGGTGTAGAAACCCGTAGGGGGCATTGAGAGAGACATTGGCTACAAGGCAAAGTCAAAATGGACTACACCCCCCCATGCCCCATCCTCATTATACAAGACCTGTCGCAGAGGAATCCCGGATGGTTTCTGTAAAGTGCACCATCTAACCATATATCGTTCGACCTGCATAGCTTAGTCTTCTGATTGGTTACCTTTACGCATGTTGTGTTGACCTCATAATAAAATCCACGCCACCAGATTCTATTATTCCCATTTCAACCAGGTTAATATGTGTTCCAAAGTCTTGGTCCTTACGGTTTCACGGCAGCAAAAGTATCGACATTGACAATCCTCTTCAGGATAACTACCAAATGACGATTGTACGTAACGACTGAACAGGATATAAATTATCTTTCTCCAATAGAGATTTAATTGGCCTGTTAATGAAACTTCCCCACTATACCAGATGTGTGGATTCAACGTATGTCCTGTACGAGGTGAGCATCCCTCATCTACCATTCACATTGAAAATGAGCCATTGTTTTGATCAGGTAAACAGATTAACTAAATAAACAATGTAAACAAAAGTAAATATATTTACCACATTTCTATCTATTCCTAGTATCATTGAAATCCAAACAGTAAATGAGAAGGTTGATGTCAGCATTACAACGCCCCCCATAAATTATTCGTTAGTGTGGTAGCTTGTATATGCACCACTAATTGATTTTGAAGGATAATTTAACGATTTCAACAGCAACATCCATTTTCATCAAGGGTAGGAAAGACACAACTATACATGCATCTTTCTCACGATGAATTTTATCTTTTCTTTTCATCTAATTGGTTTCTTTTCAAGTACCCCCAATGCGGTCTAATTTGGGCTCTCAAACTTATAATAGCTAGAATAGTATTACTTTTGACATTATTTTTAATTAAAATTAACCTACGATGTATTGATGTGCCTTGACGGGAAACTGCACTTGTATACCTGTGAGAATGACAATTATAATGTATCCAACATAAACAAAAGCTATACAAAATAATCACAAAGCCAAGGTATTTTTTTCAGGAAAAAAAACCTATTTAAACTGAATTTTTGGGTTAAACCACCCAGTATCAGGAAAAAAAACCCCATTTAGGTGGGGTGGGGGTTCGTCGAAACTATGTAACCACAGTATCAGAAAACCCCCCCATAGTAAATATATTGGGTTAATGACGCATCCAAGGGAAAAAAAAAACCCCGTAATTGTAAAAACTTTATTTGTTGTATAAAAAAAAACGTATTTCAGACCCCCCCCCCCCATAAAACACTTTATTTGGGGTATAAAAAAACGAATAATTTAAAAGGGGAACCCCCCCCCATCGTACTTGGCAAAGGGGCTAGCCCAAAATTTCCCACCGTGTTTTCGCCGGATTTTCAAGGCCTTTCTCAATCTTTTTTTTCTGTTAGATTTTCTTGACATCCGAATCAAAAGGTGCAACCCATTTTCAATCTACCCATAAAACAAAAACCCAAAATTTGTTGGGAGTATATAACAGTGAATATTTCGCTCTATATGGGTAATTCTAGCTGAACTGATTCCAGCAGTGACAATAGAAAAAAATATCAATTATGCTTTCGAAGTTGGCGGAGTCCAGCCTCCTATAGTATTTACTATTTTCTATATGATTAATCATTTATAGGGACGAATATGTCAACTCAAAGCGAAAACAGCGAACACTATTATTCTATCGTCATCAAAACCTAATTAATATATTCTAATGTTTTATCTCATTCACTTTCCCATATAGGTCTCTAGAAAAGTCATTATTCGCCTCAAAGCTACGCAGTAAAGATTAACATGGCGTGGTCCGTGATGGTTATGGTGAAGAGTTGTCGTTTTGTATCTGTGCAAGTATAATAAGCAAACACCTCTCCCCCCTATAAAATGTCTTCTGTTCGGAGGAGGAGTTCCAAATAGTATGAATTTAGGATTGTCTTACTTTCATAAACTTTATCACTCAGCTGTCGACTGATCTGGCTCAGGGCCTAGGATATATCCTTCAGTTATGATTACCAGAATATTACTATATTGTTGCAGTGCTCTTTGGTTTAGTAGTTCTTCTCGTCTCGTCAGCGATCGCAAGGTTGCATAGTAGTAATACAGAAAGCACCAGTGCGTACGAGGCACCCCGGTGGCCGCGGTTAACTGTAGGACTTTAAATAGGTAGTGATTTCGCTACTTACGCTCGGCCATTTAGAAGTGAGAAATTCCATCAAAAACAGCGGGTCTTTTGAGATATGACTTAAAAACGGAGTCCTCCTGTGTTTCGTGTCGCAGCACACAGTTGTGGGCATGCAGGGGAAGAACCCTGCAACTGCTAGATATAGAGCGCGTAGAGGTGGCTCAGCAGGGTAGGTCTTAAATTGCTTGTAACCTCTTTTCAAATGCGATAATGGTTGACGTCTCAATATCAGTGAAATATTTTCAACGGACGAAAAGCAAACAAAAGGCCAAAGACTTAATGGGCGACGATTAGTACTTGGAGTGCGAATCTTAGTGCGAATGTGATTTACCCATTCTCATTCCATTTTCAATCTGATAGAGGTAGGATGTGTTTCACGAGATCAGAACATAAAAAAAAATAGGTGTACGATTAAGACTGAAAAAAACGTTAAAATATCATATAAGAAGGAAATGTATTTAAATTTCGGCATTCCGACTCGCTCATTATAGGCTAAAACATGGTACCTTGAGACCCTATTCACACATCGGAGACAATAGGAAATGGACAAAAAGGGGTAGCACGGTACAACTCTCTTATCGACTTGTGTATCTTGTTGTAACACTAGAAGTCATGGTTGTAATGATAAGAAATAACTTGTAAACAAGGGGATTATACTCGAAGTGGTAGAGGCATTCGACTGCAGATCGAGAGGTCCCCGGTTCGAACCGGGTGTCCCTTCAAGCTTTTTTAATTAAAATTATCCAGTAAAATAATTAGCCCAAATATTGCTATTACATAGATCACTTACTATCAAGCCATCAAATTATGATTGTGTAAGACGTGGTGAGACCTTAGGACATGCCATCTTTTCATGCTGTTTTACACATCAATGTTTTTGTCCATATTTCTATCATTTCAGCCATTCATAAAAAATTGTAGATGAAAGAATCTTTACAATGGAGGGATGATAATAATTTTTGTACTTTAGTGATCAATTAGGTGATTGCAAAATGCAATACAGTCAGAATTACAGAGGGGGGGGGAAAGTAGGGGCAATGGGGGATTCAAAAGGTGAAGTCAGCATGGAGCTACCAGATGGGATTATATTGCAAACATACCGCAGAGGATACCAGGACCGTTTTCCGTTGAGAAGGTTTTTCGAGCAATGGACTAAGCGGGACTCTTGAGGTAATAAATGATCAGAAGTGAGAACTCCTCCCCCCCCCCTACATACCCTTATATTTCGACCCTTATACCTTTTAGCTTCTGGATTGGTGACTTTTGCCATCCTGTGTTGACTTAATTAATCAGAAGAGGATCGATTCCCCATGTCAACAGGGTGGACTATTTCCACCAGATCTATGGAATTTAAATCCAGTGTTTATGCTGACATAGTATTCGACATGCGTAGATCCTCTTTCGTGTCATAACAAATGCGCACTGATTAGTAAAACCGACCTAACGGAAAGAAAAAATAAAATCATATAAATAATAAATCATAGGAAGTTAAAAAGACCCTTTATTTGACTAACTTGCTTACAATGAAGGATCTCGGGTTGTGTTCGTTTAAGTCTATCGGGCTTTTTTGTCTAGATTCACACATTAATACATTCTTACAATGCTTTCTCATTACCAAAAGCAGTGTTTGAGTTGTGCAGACAGACTATCCTTTAGTAAATAAGTTTTACAACCTTCGGTCTTTTAGTGAACTTGGTGAAGATTATAGACAGTGAGAGATCTGCCTTTTACGGTAGCAAACACATGAAAACAAAACAAGAGCGTGGGGCAAATACCAACCCCTGGATACACCAAAGGTGCATTCAAGTGCTAAGTCGCGAAGTTAACCATCCCCTCCCTCTCAGACCTATTTTACACTCAGGTATTTTAGCTCATTGTTTGTTCAGTTCTAAATCAAAAATAATCATTCAAATTAAGAATGGATAAACAAATACATATGTTGACACGTTTTTTTTATTTATTCCAAGTTTCATTTATCGAACATAAATTGCAGAAGGCTTATCCATATACATCAAATATTATCATATAGTATAATATATTGAAAGGATTTGAAGAATTATTCAGTGCGGTTCAATCGCAAGCAGTCATTCATCAGGTTTAGAAGAAAGACCAATATCATTATTTTCTCTCTCCATCGAACTCTCTATTCTCAAGCGTCTTATAAGATTTATTTTAACTTATAACTGATAAGAAATTTATATAACTATGAAAATTTATTTGTTTTAATTGATTCCAAGAGTCGTTACTGATTGCATGACGGGAAACATTTTACTGTATACTGGAGGGAAGAATAATATCTTGAGTGTTTTTACTAGTTTGATTGTGATTCCTCATTATGTCTATCAATAACAAAAAACTATTAACTAGAATGATCAAACATCGAACACATACGGTAAGAATCAAGACATATGTCTGTTTATGATCCATTACAATATAGACAAAACCAAGACGATAAACTTCTTAAAATACAAGAAGCCATACATATGAAAAGGCATTATTCCGTGTCGTGGATGTAATATATTGGCTGTGCACTGTTATACCGCCATTCACTTCCGGAATATGCCCAGCTCCCAAACTATAATGTAATTACATGCTCATCATATTTTATAATTCAATAGGGTGAATACAAAGGCAATAGATAGATTATAAGTTTACTATGTTCACTTCAGCTACAGAGTTAGAACAGACCAATAGCGCTGATTCAAAGATAAGAAGTTCACTGTAAACAATGGACTGAATGGATTGGAGAATCATTATTATTTACTATGTTTAACAGATTATAGGCCAATGCTGTTGTTGTTCATTCAGTGAGTTGCAGGAGATAGGTGGCTGATTATTCTTTTATTTTTTCAGAGATCCTATATTGACTTAGTAGGTTCACGAAGTATCAATTTTCTTACATATGTTATCTTCAGTCTTGATTAGCCAGACTACTAATCTGGCGACATTGTGGATATGCTAGTCAATCGTAAGTTGCAAATGTGATCTTAGCCCTGATAGGTCATTTTAAACCAATAAAAATAGACGACTACTTATAACCAGCTCAACATATAAACAATGTAGTACATTTTTCAGTTAAAAGACAAATCTTTAATATATATTTCCTAACATATAAATCTATTCAACCTTTGAACGTAATAGGATCGATTTTACGCTAAGAATGGGCATTAGTCCTTTCGTATTTCTTATTACAGAAGCAACCGCATTGACGAGACAGACCCCACATTACGTACACACGGATACACAACTTCCTTATTCGATTGGTGGAATTTTTGTGTGATAGAACATCTAGTGTCAGTCATGTTGTAAAATGATACCTCACAAATAAAACTGAAACAAGGGGATATTGTCTCAGGTTTCAGAGGCCAATTCGACTGCTAGATCGATAGGTCCCTGGCGCTTAAAGGTGGGTGGTTGTCGCTTCTTCAGTCTCATTGGGATACTTAACCAGAAATTATAATATACAAAAAACACACAAAAGACAAAAAGATGATGTGTTTTAAAAAAAGTATTAATTATGCAATTACTTTTTACACAAAATGCATAGTACAATGATAATTCTGTCCTTAAACTAGTATATAAAAAATACACTCAGTTAATAGATATTTAAATTATAATTACAGTGATTTTTAAACAAACCCAATCCTGCATTTATACTAATATGAAATAAGGAGAGCAAAAGTATCTTTTGGTTTTCAAGTCATATTAACACATATTACCTGATATGATTTACCATGTTTACAAAATGGTAGAAAATCACAAGTACTTTATATGGTATTTAAAGTTCTGATGTACATTGATGATTGAAAGATATATATAATTGATAGTTGCAATGAATCGATGAAAATGATCATGTTTCACCTTGTACATTTTAAAACCCACAGGCGATTTAAACCTATCGTTCTCTTTGTCTGTTTTTCAAACACAAGTGTAGCTAAGCCATTGCACCATGAGGAATGTTATGTGACAAAAGATTAAAACAATGATATTGATGTATTAAAACACTAAACAAAAACAGACCAAATGTATATAATGGTTGTTCTAGAGGTATGATTTTGTGCATTTTTCTTTTAACATATAAGCCTAAATACCCCACAATTGTTATTTGCCAAATAATTATGTTAATATAATCCTGCAACAGTAATTCCACCTTAGAAATAAGATGCGATTACGATGATTGGATTTGAGAGAGAAGTGATAATGAGTCACTTGATTCGTTAATTCTTGCCCTTTACCGATAAGATATTTTGCCATGAATTCGAAACATGATATGTTTCACGTTTTGGTCAGCGATTTTATAATAAAACCCATTCCAGGATTTGATACTCGTCCGCACTTTCTCTTGTCTTTAAGACAGTGTGCTGCCATTGCACCATAGGAAGTTGTTATGTGAAAAGAGTACAAACAGAGGCGTATGTAAGAAGCATGGAGGTCGAGAATACTGTATACAAGATACAATCAACTAAAAAAGAAAACTCATCCCTCTGCTTTATGAGGACAACTGGTTAATACAATTATGATTACGTTAGCATTGGATCTCTACAGGGCAAGTA
>CAJDSM010099291.1:1827-12476 GCA_903981925.1 Ostrea lurida
ATAAAAAGTAGCCAAAAGTTGGTTTACGATCCTGAATCAAAATTTGTTAAGGTAAAACATGGTCTTCACATTTGATCTATCCGTCGGAATCCATTTCTGGCGTCAGAAACGTATTCCATTGTCTTCTAGGTATTGTTAAAGTCTGTTGTTTAGAATACGAAAATGGCGAAAAGTAACAAAGTTATGAACCGTAATCATAGTCCAAAAAACACATACAAAATTCGAGTGTAGGGCAAATAACACGGCCTTCCGACAAAAGCGAAGGTAGGATCAGTGCCATGGAGGAGTAAGCATCCTCTGCTGACCGCGTCACACCCGCCGTGAGCCTGTAGTCGAAACTAAAGTAAACGGGTACCCGTCGAGTCAAATTCTAGTATGGAAATGACAGTCTTAACAAAGGTAATGAAACAAAATCATCAACATATGACTTAGTGATTACTTGTAATCCGCAAACAAGGTCATTTATAGCGACCGTAGAATTTGCGACCGAAATCGACTGACTTTTAAACGAGCGATTACGTTAATGAATCTAGCCACTTCTAACTTGTTTTAGTAGCGTGCTGTAAATTCCTCATAAGTAAATTCGTCGGCATTCGTTGATAGTTCGTTGGTAGGAACCTTTTGAAGAATTGAGCGGGGGTAACATTTAAACATTCAAATCAGAATACCCATGCGTGGCTACTAACAAGAGGTAAAAGATGCACACATCAGGCATGCATAGTAATTACCTGTCATGGTTAGACCAAACGAATATGATAGAACTAACCACTAGGAAGTGGTGCATCATTGACGTACCATTCGTGCTGGTACGTCATCGACGCTTACGTCAGCAATAAGACAAAACAAACTTTTGATAAACTCGTATGAAAATTATATTGTCTGGACTAAAATCTCAATGATGTAATTTCTAAAATACAATAGTTCACAAGTGGAAATTAGATTAAGAAATGATGTTATGCTATACGAATTCAAGTCGCTAACGCATAATAATTGATACATCAAAGTTGGTATATTCTTGAGGTGAATGCAATAACGGGTTTACTCTTCTCCTCATACAGAATGCTTTTTGGCTGTTGCAATAGCCCATACATAATGCCACAGCCGCTGAGGTTCTTTGCACATCTGGTATTATTTACTATTTCCAAAAACACAACACGATTCGTTATTCTAGGTGATAGCATTTACAATTGTTCACGTAGACCATCAATCTGGAGCGCGGATATATGTTAATGAATGTACGCTAACTCAGGTCCTGAGAATCTTCCATCGAGAATGATGGAGTGTGTGTGCTCGCGGAATTATACCAGCTGCACGTATATTAATTACTCGCTATGTGTGAGGTTTATAGGATCTATTTCAATTATATTTGATCTCAACTTGCATATGTCAGTCTCGAGACTTGTGCAATAGAAGATTTTGACCCTAAGAAATTAAACTTATATAGTGGTTGTATTCATCACAATAGTTTTAATGAATATAATAGATGTAGTATCTGACGCATACTATCATTCTCTACCTAAATAATAATATAGATATCCCGAGTAAGTATTAATGTAACCAGGTATTAATCGTATTAAGGTCTGTATATTGCAATTGTACCTGTTTCCATGCTGGTCTGATATATCAGTAAAAGACAAACTTGTGTGTAATGGTAGTTGTAAATAAGGGATGTAAATGAGTAGTGAGCCATATTATATATTTTTAGGTTAATTTAACCGGAGATTATTTATTAATATATATAGGTATATAATATATTATCTATAGTTTGTTGTG
Organism: Ostrea lurida; assembly: GCA_903981925.1. Taxonomy (NCBI): domain Eukaryota; kingdom Metazoa; phylum Mollusca; class Bivalvia; order Ostreida; family Ostreidae; genus Ostrea; species Ostrea lurida. The sequence goes on from CAJDSM010099291.1 coordinate 3,601, forward strand.
TCCACATTATAGGGCTATGCTATGCAATGCTTAGTTGTATTCATGTTGTCTAGTCATGTATGGTTGAGATACCTTTCTTTAGAAAAAATATCTCGTAGCAGTTTTGTTAGACTTTGGGACCAATATTAATGATTTTGTGTGAGATGCTCATATGTATGTGGAAAATCAGATAACATTACTCTCTGTGACCGATCTGACTTACCATATTTGTTACTAGAATCCCTTCTTATGTAGTAATTTTTTGTCATATGAATGTAGAGTAGGTGGGAAATAAGGTAATGCACAGATTGTATTCAAAAATTTTTGTACCCTTAAATATTGATGGAAAAATCTTCTAAATCATGATCTCTGATATTGTGTCTGGATTTGATAAATAAATAGAGTCCAGAAACTAAAAACTGAAATCAAGTGGTTTTTGTAATTGCTTATAAGTCCAATTTGACCATTCTGTTACTTAATCACACGTTTTAAATATTTCCATCTTATGCTATCTCGCTAATCCTGAGCTCAGGCACACCTTAAAACAGTGTATTACATTTTCTCCACTTCCTTTGGATCTTCTCTATATAGAAAGAACTTTATGGATCAATTACGGACTTTATATCTTTTCTACAGTGCGCGGAGCGTGCCAATAAGATGAATGAAATGTGAGCATTCTATAATTTTTTAATCTCCCTACACTAAAAGATTTAATTATTCTCCTCTGCGTCCATTTAATCTTATAAATATAATTGCATCTTATGTGGTGATTAGCATAAATGTGGATGCTTCCGTTGCCATAGGAAAAACAAAACAATTTCTTGAAACAACATGAATGTTGAACGTTAAGGGTCACAGGTTTCTTTTTACGAAGTCGTATGCGGCGGCATTATAACAATTGAGAGGTTAATTTGGATAGTGAATAATATGTCTGTAGTCGGGTTGGTTGTATTTTTTATTGAGTTAAGATGGTCAATATTTACAAACTTGCTACAACTGCCGATTTAAGAGTCTGCTTATTGCGCCAAGTGTCAGAATGTCACTTTAGCTGCCAACAATGACTTCACTTGTATTATAAAGGGTTGATCATCGTATTGATGTCGTGGGCTGGATTCATACTTTTGGCTCTCTTACAGGCCATCTGCTGGCAAGTCCTATGGACTCGGTCCGTCTACCACTCCCGAGGTGTTAGTGAATCTACATTCGGCAATTTCATTGGATGTGGTAATTACCAATTCACTGTATACCACTGTTACGTATTTCCTTAGGAATTCCATATATACGAGGGGTTGTCGATAAGTTTAAGTTCGTGGGACAAGGGGCGTGAAACTTTATTTAATAATAGAACCGTTATCAGAGTATTTATCTAATTAGCTGACTTATATACCCTTGTACTTATAGTGAATTATTTAAAATGTAAAATTTTGTCCGATGAATATGTATAATTATAAAGTATGACTCCGTGTAATTAGATCGTTGTGGATGGGATCTAGCCTGGAAGTCATAAGGCAATACAATTTTAAGTGAAAAAAGGTTCGTTGAGATTCGTGTTCATGACGATATTCAATTTAGAATATTTTGTAAAGTGTCCTGGCGCGCTGAAAGATTGACGAGGATTTAATCAATGCGTGTTTCAAGAGTTCTCTGAATACAACCATCTTGCATATAGATGTTGGAACACTGTCAAAAGATACGTATCGAAATTAGCACGAGAAATCTAGGTTTTGAAAATCTATGTAGACCAGTTTCGTCAGAATTGTTCAAAGAATACAATCTTTGACGTCTTTCGAATATAAGGATTAGTAGTATTATGAGAGCAGAGTAGACAGCGAATAAAAATTCTTGTGTATGATATCTCATGGCAGAAATCAAACAATACGCAAACGTGAAACCAATAACAGGAGACTTCGGTAAACAGTCGGATGAAATTACAATTTGTAATATGGGTTCGTTCATTAGAATGTTACAGCCGATTATAAAATATTTTTGGGATACACAAGGGACAGTTTCCTGATGATTACGTGCTATCTCGACAGGGAAATACTAATCGATCTTTCCTAGATTGTCGAGTGCTGGCAGAAAAAGTGAACTTTCGATGACTTATTGTATTTAATCATGTAGAACTCCGCGATTATCACGTTCATCGAGTATTTGAACTGCAACCAATGTGGAAATTTATCAAAGAATTCGGTTTCACTGGATGTATGTTTAAACCCCGTAGATCTATTGGATAATGAATTAGCTGGTAATGGGACCAGAACAGTGTACATTGGTATTTTGTAATATCAACGTGTGTAGAGATATTACATATAGAGTAGACAAAGATTAATGGTTTCGTTGATTGAGTTATATGGTGATTCTGACTTCGGGGCTGCGCAAACGCTTCAAATTGTCTGTTTTGTGGCTCACGTATTGACGTTGATAACGTCAAAGGAGTTGTTCACTTTTTACTTGCTGCATGAGTCCGGTGTATGCCGCTCTTATGTTCTTATTTGATATTGAGTGAGAATTTATAACTATAATGTGCTTTGTTTAGTTAAATATATTAAATTTGCACTCTACTTGAAGGTAAAATGAAACATGGAATTTTGAGACAAAATGTAGTATTCATATTACTTTATCAAGGGTTGTGTCAGTTCTTTATCAAGGTTTGTCCACGAACTTTCGGACCAACCCTCGTATGTTCAACTGTTCTACTGCTTACTCGTCAAACTGCTTATTTGCAACTGAACATCAGCGTTAAATGTTCTGTTCCTGCATCCACTCGGTCAAAAATTAGAGGGGAGTTGGTGGCGTAACATTCCCATAAGGTCTTTAAATTGACAGTTTTATGTTTACAATAAAATATTCCAAAAGACTTGATCTTTTTTAAACCAGGATCAAGCGGAGTTGTTAACTATTTTTTTACACTAACAAGTAGATAAATAACCTTAGCTACATATTGGAAAACGCTTATATCATTAACAAAAATGTTTATCTACAATTGCATATAATTTAGTGGTGAGCAGAGCATAATTCTAATACAGTTGCATTATCATCCTAATTCAGAAAATGAATTTTTTTACCTCATTGTTGGCTACGTAAGTCTGTATTTTCTGAAGCCGTGATATTGCACTCGGACGATCTCCCAGATTTTGGATATGTCCTTATATAGAGAGGACCGCTTTTTGATCAATGCATTTGCGAGGAGCAGAGAGAGGGAGAGAGATAGAGACAGAGCAATGAGAGAAGGAGAAGAGACGATGGGTTAGCATCTACTTCGACGAAGGGGAGAGAGAGGTACTACCCGATTAGAGATAGAGACGGATCGCGAGAGAGGAGAGATAGAGAATTTTTACGATTGACGATTATAAAGGAAATAGAGAGATAATAACCCACCCAAAGGATCAAATACAAATAAATTTTACCCCCTTTTGGATAAAAACATATTTTCTTTCAGGATGATTGCTTATTCACCAAGAATGTCCGTGATTTCTCGTTGATACAATAAGCAGGTGTCTAAAAAAGCAGAAATCAGTTACCAAATAAGCTGTAGCAGTAAAACAGCCTGGCTGTCAGTATTATGGAATTACTACATTGCTGTATATGATATATTTGTCGCCGGTTCCCGCGTGTTTCTGAGCTACAGGTAAGCATTATTTTTAATCACATCTGTGTCAGATATTCCGATGTCCGGCACGGTTCTTTGCTTGAATAGAGGTGATGATTTGATTATATAACTGATGAACAAGGAAAATTCGGAGTGTAATCAAATGCCATCCGTTTTGTACAGATTTCACTGTGAATACTCACAAACCCTATAGTAGCTTCCATGAGGCATTAAAAAATAATACATAGTATTTACCTTATTTGGTTTTTGACACATAGACATAACTTTTCTTCATTTCATAGGCGTAGGACAGCGGGGGGGATAGGGGATATTTTTCGAAGCACCTTTATAATGTAGCAAATACTTCAGTTTGTGCTTATGCTTACTGAGCAGTTAGTCTGTGTATAGGAAGGGAGAGAATGAGAAAAAACCAAGTGGCTGGACCAGTGGAGAATGCCTCTCTCGGAATACTCCAGGACCCCTGCTCAGTACTCTTAGTCAGGTGCTGTAACCACTGAGCTATCCAGGTCCTCTTGAATATTCTTTCACTGTCCAATAGTAGCCGAACTACTACCTTCCATACCCTCCTTTACAGCGTCTTCGTCCTGCCGAAGGACATCGTCAACCCAGGGATATCAACCCCCGGCAGGTATTTTCGATCAACCTGATTCAGGCTTGGATCAAGCATAGAGCCCACAACCCCGTAAAGTAATGAGACTATTGAGGAGGAGTGAAGAGAATGAGAACAATAAATTAGTGGCTGGAACCAGGGAATCGAACCACGTGGTTCCCTGCAATTTTACTAGTCTATGTTGGGTCCCGGGTATAAGCTTTACCACATATTCCTCTCTCCCTCTTTTTTAAAGTTCAGTTGATGGTTGGGTCGAACCCCCCTGTGGCTAGATGAGTATTATGTTTTTCACCTGCTTCCATGGGAGAGCCCCCACACCTGGCCATCAATTTGTATATAGGTAAAGGCAGAGAGAATGAGAAAAAAGTAATGTGGCATGACGTGCCAGTGCGGAAAACTCGTTACCTCCTGACAACTTATCTGTTATTCACGCGATGCTGTTTCTTAACCACATGATAGCTATCCAGGCACGTTATGTCCACGTAGTTCCAACACTATAGCTATCATACTAACGTACATTCCTCCGCTCTCCTAAAAAATGTGGGACTTACGCGACCGAGAACAAACTATTCGGGCCGAGGTTTACCATGTAAATATTTTCCGCTGGCCACAGATGGGCTATTAATTACATTCACCTGCAATTCCAGGACGGCCCCTCCACACTGGCCACACCATCTAGACCTGTAACTTTCTATGCAATAAGGAAGTAAGATATCAAGAATACCATTCTGAAAGTGGTTTGGGAACTCCTGACGTGAATGCTGACAAACCACTGGGACCTCTGCCATCTTTCATTAAGGTGCAGGTGCTACGTAACCACTGAAGCTATCTCCAAAGGCCGATCATCTTATGCGGGTCCATTTAATATACATTAATGACCAGAGACGTAATCTAGTTTACATCTGTGTTATTGTCACATTTTCTCTTTTTTTCTTTCTTTCTAACGATTAAGCTTGTAGAATTTTCAATGTAGTAATTGGCACCCCCCTTCAGAGAACAGAGATAATAGAGTGTCAACTTTTGTGTTGGTTTATGTTAGCCAATACCCCTTTTTTGGACTTTCTGATTCACTTATTAACTTTTTATAAAGTGTGTGCGCGTCCCTTTCCGCCTTTCTTAATTACCATTTCACGATGCTTATACGCCCCATATTGCTATCAATTTAGAAAAAGGTCCATCAAATTATAAAAACCTTTCAGCCATTGCAATGAACTTATAGGCGTATTCTATAATACATGTAATAAGACATGGAAAACATTTTCAGGAACAAGCCAACGGACCTCTGCCACGATTAATTTGATACGTCCACTTATATACAGTGGTAATCTATTCTTCAATCTTCAACTCCCAAGAACCCATATGTTATTCGTGCGAATGTGGGTTATTTCACGCATTCTTCGCAAGCCTCTCAACAGTATGTCACACGAGTTGCCCTTAAACCGTATTCCGCACTTTGGCAGATTTTAGTCGAAAGTGTTTCTTAAGCCGTGGTCTTTGACTGTCCCAAGGGGCGCATTTTGCAGGGGAATCTAAATTTGCACCATTCATACCTGATTCGGTTTTTGAGTGAAAGTATGGTCCTTCAATCGTTAATAAGATTCAGAAAGGCAAAGATTTAATACCAGCGAATTTTACGCACTTGAATTGATTAAAAGGTTTGAATATAAGCCGTTCAGCAAACAAGTATGTCACACCTGGAAATAAATTCAAAAAACGTTTTACAATGTGTCCGTACTCAAGGAGCCCGATAACTCGCATTTGTTCGTTAGATGAGCAATTTCAGTTCGCGACTAATTCTGCCCTTAAGGGGGAGATTGACAATACAGCAATCGGACCCATGTGGCTTGCGGAAGATGGCCCTCGCAAAGTTAACATGGAAATAACCCATACTATTTAATATATATTATATAAATTATATATATATAGTGTAGGATAATACTATATATATAATATATATATATATTAATATAATAGTTAATATAGTATATATATAGGAATATATATATTATATTTATTAATTTATTATATATAGGGATCAATAAAATTTTTTAATCAGGTATAACCTTGTGGGTTACATCGTGGTGCTGTGGAACAGTTTGGGAATAACTCGGTCTGCAAAAATCGGCTGTTAAATCGGTTAATTAAAAATAATAACAAATAATAATTAATTGTCGTGGTATTATTTGAGAATAATTCTTCACCATGAATTTTTCTACAAAGCGACCATCTTCAAAAGCTCTGAATTAGTGACATGTGGGTTGCTCATGCTATCAATAGATATTTGGGGCCCGATTGAGGCGGTGTAGACGATTCACTATATAGTGTCTGTTAGGTAGACTCAGTGAAAAACTTGGATCAAAATCCCAGGATAAAATATTTTAAATAATAACTGTATGAATATAGAACGTCTGCCGATCCAGACGGAATTAAAGTAAGCTTTCTCTGGGTCGCTGCGGCTGACAAGAGACATTACAAAAGGACAAAGTATGCATAAATCATAAAGTTTGGAGTAGAATAAGAAACAAATGGACAGTTAACTTGCTGTCTGTAGTGTCAAGAACCGAAAATGGTTATAGGATGATGTCTTCAACTTAACTATGACAAAATGTCCGCCCTTCACCTTATTCGGTACATGACTGAAATAATTATCATGACGCAGGTTGTTTTACGTGCTATCGTATAAATGAAGAGATGGCAAAGTGGCCGATATTTGTCTCTTGAAATAGGTTGATCTGACTATAGAGCGGTTTATGGCTCTGTGGAATTTCTTGATGCGGACATGTTTAGGAATATCCTGTTAATGTATTCGTTCTGTATCATGCCGCGAAATTATGTTTCTAAAACGTTCATACATCAAAGACCACATCTGTGATATGTGAGCTTGCCCAGGGTGTGTTGCATGTGTATTTGGTGTGCATGATAAACAGAGGAGGGAGGGAAGCTTAGTGTAAGACTTTTACTAGCATCGGTTGGAAATTTTCCTTAAGCCAACATATGTCAGCGGACTACTCCAATTCATCCCACTTTAAGTAATATAGTGATAGCGGATCATCACTCCACCTGGTGACGATTAATCGTTAGCGATCTGAACATACGGTAATGTCAATGTAAACAAGGCAAAGTGTGTGGATCCGTAGAATTAACGATACCTAGGTCAATCAAATATCGTTAAGCAATTCTATCTTTATTCTCATAGGAAATTTTCGTACAAAATCACCCTAAAATAAGTAAGGGATTCGTGGATACAAACAACTGAAACCCCTGACTAACATCCAGGGAATATGAAGAGATATCATCTTGGTGCTATGAAGGAATTTAGCATCCTTCATATATGTTTGATATAATGCCTACTACTCACTTTGGTTGTGTCGTGGAGCCCAGTCCATTGATAGGGGTAAACGGATTAAGCTGTCATTAATGTAGGTGTCCGCTCTTCCATGTGTTTCTTTGGGGTGAGTTAGTGGGTTGTGTGTGGTGTGAGTAGTGTTAGGTGTGTGGGTGGGGAGAGGTCTACAAGCTCGCATATGGAACACATCCCCCAACAATTTCTTATGCATTGTATTGTGCAATCATTGCTGGGGCTTCTTTACGTAAATAAAAAAAAGGCAAAGATTATATAGTTCATAGATTCCGTTGTGATATATGTGTCGATTATTAACCTGCTAGTTACTAATTTTGACTTGTGTGAGGCGTATTCCAGAGCCATTGTGTGTTTAAGACTTGAAGATTAGCGATAGTCGTTGTGCAGTATTGACTTCGATTTCGTACGATGTAATTTGGGCGTACCATGTGTTGTGTTGATGATAGTATGTGTGAACTTTCCTGTTGTCATTGCCATATTAAGGTAAGTGTTGTACATTAATAATACCTGTGTAGCTATAGTCCCGGAAAGACAGCTGCTCTCGCGATTTCTGATACAAGATTTTAGGGTTGCAAGTATATCAACGATGTGTTAATAAAAAGGTGTGCAGATGTGTATCTTTTCTTCTTGCACCATTATTAATTATTTCTTGATCGGAAGTACTGGTTTCGATATCTGTTGAACAAATTATTTTTCCCATTGATTTCCATTGGTTTTTTTGCTTAGTCTACTCTGAGCATCTCCGGCTAGATAAGACAAAGTATGGCCGACCAAACGAAGTAATTTAGCAATTACATCAGTGTTGAATAGTTACGATGTAGAACAAACACCTTAGTAAGACATGCACTAGCAAACAGGTATAGGTGACTGTTAATGATGTAAACGCTTATCATAAGTTTATTCAGCATATAATATGATTTAGCATGCCTCATTACGTAGTTCTAGTAGGAACTCAGGCCCTCTCCCTTAAAGCTGTGGTCTGTAGTGTGAGTCTCCAACAATAAAGGTATTAAATAATTCAACATCAGCAATGATTGATTGAAATATGAATCTTATAGCTTGTTTACGTTCCACAGCTTCAGGATAGATGAAATTACACATCATATGGATGACATCCACCAATTTGCACCACGAGTGAAAAGTGGGCTAACAAATTGTTGAAGGTACCCGATTGGATCTAATGCTGACATACTTCAGGGCCTTTTAGCAGGGGCAGGAGACTTTCTGATCACGATCCATGTTTTCTTTATGCCTACAAACTTTCAACCGTATCTCTTCCTTTGGAAATTCATTTAGTTATCTAGCCAGGTTACTAA
>CAJDSM010099299.1:0-11733 GCA_903981925.1 Ostrea lurida
TATGATTTTGTAACCAAATTACAAAGAGGTTGGTTAAAACTACGATGTTGGGGTTTAAATGTTCGTATAATTTTCCTGAAGGTGATGAGTAGTGTATTTTAGATTTAATGGGAAAAATGGCCTGTAAGTATGTTGGTTTTCACTGTTTTATTGTTTTGATGTGTTCAATTGGGCGTGGGATTCATACCTAATAATAAGTTCTCATCTCGTTCTGCTAGTTACCGTAACCTAAGATATTAAAGTATTCGGTCATACTTGGGTCAGATGAAGACGAGCAATTCCCAGTCTCTTCTGCTTGTGTGAAGTGGTGTTTGGGTAATGTCCATTTAAGATTTAGTGGTGTATATCTGAACTTTTTTCTGTTTCATTACAAAGTTTACAAATGTACTCAATTTGTCTGCAGCCTCTGATTTACGGTCACAGGTCGCCAATTCCCAAACTTTTTATGCACTGTTATCAAGGCTAGTTCTAGTTCTTTCCTTAGATCGATTTTTACACACTCATGACGCACTCATCAATTTCTTCAATCATGTTAGGGTACTATGACATTGTTGATGTTGGCGTTCTATCTTCTTCCTGCTACGACGAAGATCGGTCTGGTTGGGATAGCAACTATTTAATGATTGCATAGATCAACCTCGGGAGCATTATCCAGGATAATCCTTCTACTTGTAATACTACTAAATACGTAATCTTTTCACACAGTAACTGTCAGAAGGATCATTCGGAGCATATTCGATATGGGTCAAGATATATTAGGAGTGACAGATATAGTTAGTGCGATCGCTGGATACCAAAAGTGGTCGAATACGATTTTTCTTAAGAACAATGTATAATGCAATGAACTTCTATTTCAAAACTACTTATCAAGAATTCTAGAATACTCTTTACTTTAGGTATGAGACTGCTTTCAAATTCTCTGACGTAAGGTACAATTAATGACCCCTGTACTTGTAAGACCTAACCAGGGCTTCCAGATTTATATTCTGGAGATTAAGGGAGATTTTATAATGTTGTGACACAATTGCAGAAGTGATCGACATAAGGGTCAGGTCCTCATAGCTTATGTCGCCAATTTATAATTATTGTGGCTTTTACACCAGTAACCTCAGATTATCTTCTATTTGTACTTAAGCTATAGTCAAATTAAAGCGCCGATTCATTATAATTTATAATAGATCTTGGATTTATCTCATCATTATTTTCCAATGCACGCTGGAGAGCAATTACAGAGTCGGTCATATTAAATGCTAAATGCCATGTGGCTATGTTGCAGATGAGGTTGTTGAAGAAAGATATTATTAGTATTCCATACGTTGCGGACTGTAGTTTTATTACTTTTGTCGAGTATTGAACAATAAAGTTAATAAAGAAAACAGTACAAGGAGTTCTATCGGCAGATCCCACAGTTGTCCTATACCAGAGTAGTATTTTATATTGAAGGCAGGTAGTAAGTTTCAGACTTAATACCATAACAGAAACCTCACACACAAGCCCGATTTTCAAAAAAGGCCTCTCAGAGGATCTTCACCTCCATGGTAATCTCATGAAAACAATTATTACAAAATTGAATCATTCTAAACAGAGGGTAATTCATATCAGAGTATCAACTTAACTTCGAAACGTAATCTAATTAGGATATGTGAACATTTTTTAGATATCATCATTATATAAGTAACCTATAAAGCGTGCCAGATTTAATCAGTGTTCTTGTTTGAATGCTGATTTGGGTGAAGAGATGGTAAAAGAAAGAAGATATGGAGAGAGATAGGACATGTGAGAAGAGAGATGTAGATGAAGACGAGTAGTATGTAAGGATTAGCACGCAGACGAGAGCAACGAGCGAAGAGAGTATTGAGAGAGAGAGAGCTGGAGTATCCACGTCGTGAATTTCCGTCACTTCATTCTCATAGAGAGTGGTTGGAATCAAGCACTTCGGTGGAATAATACGTTCGGACAACTTCTGGTTAGTTGATTGCAGACAGCAGGAGTACCTGGAAATTCACATCTCTCACTTTCTCTTGTAAATTTGACTCATCTGTCGATAAATAGCACCACTTGTGCTATGAAAGAGATTTGAGCTTTGACCAGTTCAGAACGAATAGGGTTGTAGCATTCTTTCATTGATTTATTATCATTATTGTCAAACATCTGTGTGTGACCCCCATTATATTATTGGACGCAAGCACAGTGTTAACAAACAGTCAGTTGACCTTAGTGCTCATTATTTAGACCGAAAAGGGGTAGAATTATCTGTGAACACTTATATCACGAACGTGATGAAATAAGGTTGTGACAATGAAGGCAATTTTACAGATGGTTGAAGACGACTTTAGGTTTTATCACTAATTTGTTAGGGAGGTGAGTGTGAGGAGTAATTGTGATGAGGAAGTATATTATTCATAAATTAGATACATTATCAAGTAAAGATGAGTTTTTTCGTTTTAGCTAATTTGATTCACGAAGAACTTAGATACATGCATTTAATGTATCAAGTTTTATAAAATTTTTCATTGACTTGTTATAATTCCGATGCCAATGTGGACTGTTGGTTCGAAGACATCCATGTGTTTTTAGAATAAATTTTGACATATTCGCGATATTTATTGGTAAATCTTATACTCTCATTCAACACGCTATAGGAAGACCGGTGTCGCATTTTAGTACAAATATTATCGGTCACATGATTATAGCTTTACAATTAGCAGGTATTCATACTTAGAGATTTACTTAGATATTGAGCCTTCTTAGAACGACACACAGATGTCTTCAGTTAATAAATGCAAAAACATGGTCGTAACACGATGGGGGTTTATTATGAATTTTTGAAGAGATCTATAATGTAGACTAGATCGAGGTAGTTAAATAGAGTTGTTGAACGACAATATCATTTCCCGTCGTAGACCTGGGTCCAGATTTGGTATTCGAAGGGAATACCAAATTATTAATACTTTGAAGTAAGAATATAAACCGTAAGAAATATGCCTTAAAGGCTATATATTCGTCGCTTGTCTTCGGATCCGCATTAACATGAATCGACTTAAGATATCGTACCAATCGAGCGTTAGACTGCAAAAAGAGTAATATTCTAGCTGTACTGGACGACAAATTAAAATAAAGATAATCCTGGGGTTCTTACTTTGTCAGAAGACTATTTAAAATACTATATAAATTCGTTGGCATGATGTAAAACATAACCTTTTTAAGTACAGTTAAATTGATGTATATTATGGAGTCAAAATTCTTTTGAATGGTCGTATGCTTGTATACTCACTCTAAATACAGGCGTATCAGCACAAATTTTTTGGTTCTCACACCTCGATTGAAGTCCACGCATGCGTAGATGGAAATCGGTGTCTAATGCGAGTTGTCACGAACAATTTCGTAACCGAGTACAGGCCACGAATGGAACGAGGACAAGATTCTTGTGTATCGGAGGCAAAGTTGACCACGTGTCCGTTTTTTGAATATTCGCTCTGCTTGGAACAGATCGTTGCAACAATATACATGATTGTCTCCTAATCCAGAAACATTTGAAAATCGGCCACAAGTAAGGTATGTAAATACATCTTTCTATTAACGGCCTAAGTTTGTTTAGGCCAACTCGAACATTACCCCGTTATGTGCTATTAATACCGATTCTTTTCTTCTGTTCTCTGGTGCATGATGGGATATAGGTCCTGCGTGTCCACAACCGAAATCACGAGAGCCACATGGGCGTCGGGCATCTGAAGCACTATCGGCCTTGTTGTTGAAATGAACGCCTAGCTACAATCAATTAAAACCATAAAAGACCTAACGCCTTTAAGTTAAGGAATCTCACATATTTTAATGCTAAGTAGTCAATACATTGGTTTAAAACATTTGCCGACAATCCATTACTCTAATTCTTATCCTGCCATTCTCGGGGTTTTTTTCGTTTTCACGAGGAATGTACAATTACCGTTGATGACGACCTACAGCTGTCATTTTGGTCTGTACTAACTGGTATGGGTTTTAAATGTTTAATCCTCTTTGATATTTTTTTTATTTTATTTATTTTCATTTTGTCTGTTTCGATATATGGTACTTTTGGGGTGGCTTTTTATTTCGGGTTAAATTCTGCTTGTGCTGTTTGTTGGTTTGGTTGGTGTAATTTTTTTGTGTGGATTTTTTTTATTTTTATTTTATCTTTAGCTCATCAATTTGCATCTCTCTGAAAGTGTGTGGTTGAATAGTCACTAAAGATATGTGTGCATTTGGGATTCTTTTACGCGTGTCCATTGTCTAATTGTAGTTCAACAGGGCGTTTGGGCTCCTCTTTATTGGGACGGAGTCAGCGAATTAACTTTCACATCGTGCAAAAGAGGTTACGCGTCTACATTAGCACCTTAAGTCCATGTTGCAGGAAATAGCGTTAATACAGATGGCCCCCATGGGGTACTCTTACTTACTTGTGACTGACCATGGTTGAAAACTAAACAAGTCCAGATGAGAAAAACGCAAAAATTAAACTAACAATGTTATCAGAATATTTTTGAATGTATAATAAACATGCAATTTGTACACTGGTACCCACTGAATGTTTCCTGTTGTAATAATTAGTTGTTAACTCAGTAGTGTATAATTGTCGTTCGCGAATGACGACGATAGGACATCAGTGTTTTGTCTGAGGGGGCTTGCTACTATATGTATCGGTTTGTATATCTTTTAATTAATTTTACATTTATGTTCTTATGATTTTAAATTCATATACTTATTTCAGCTTGACTTAATTTGTGATTTGTCTTATTTCTTAATTATATGTGAGTGGTGATTGTCTTTTCAATATATCGCGATTTTTCAAATTAACGTAGTTTGTTATTTTATTGCTAATGAATTTCTGAGAGACCTAAGTTGGGGATCTCTATGATCTTTTTATTTCAAGTAAACTGATAAATTCAACATTAAAACGAATTTCATTATAAGATCGTGGTGAGTAATAGGTCATAGTAAGTTGTGCACTGTTATAAAATGATTTACTTTATTGTGATTTTGTGTAAACTTAGGAAAAAAATCTTGTTAGGCCCAAAAAAAAAAGAAGGTTTGTATTGTTTAAGGTGTGAGGTTTTCATCCAATTACGATTAATGGTTTCAGATAATCGTGATAATTCAAGTCCCACGATACGTATCGCGATAACGGCTGATGAAAACTTGGTATTATTAGGACATATATATATATGTAAAATTGCAGAAAAATTATGTTTATACGAGAGTCTGATTTGTTGAAGTCTGGAAATGTTCAATGTTTAATACTCAACATGTGAATTTAACATAATCTGATCATAGTCATAATTAAATATTATTTTTTATGACATAGGTTGGAGAAGTTCATTTTGATAAGTTTATCTGACCTGAAATTTTTTTGTTATTTCTTTTTCTTATATTTTATCTAATACAACATAAAAGTTAATATAAACTAATTTGGACGATTTTTCGCGCAATAACTAATCTATACCATAGGAAGGTACTTGGAGAAAGAGAAATTAGACTGCATGTCCCTATAAATGCATATGATATATCCGAACATACAAATTTTTGGCGATACCCATTCGGTCTTCATCCCCCCCTATTTGTCATCACGCAAACCAACCTAATTTTCAAACCCCTACCTAGTCACTTTTTAATTGAAAATTTTGTGATCTTTTCGAAAAATTTTTATATTTTTCCAGAGCTAAACTGATTTTGCATAAGTACAACATCCAAGCAGTTGACAGGCTGTATAAATGTAAACAATACAATTAGATTATTTTGCACACGGTCTCCTATCTGTTCTAATTACAATTTTTAGTTTATATCCCGTGTAAACCCTAATTTTGATGGTTCATACTGTATAAACTGAACTTCGTTAACGTCACAAATTCTATACGTCACAGGCAAATGCAATCGGAACATAACTCGGCTTTTTTCCGGAGAGGCCGTGTGATGTTCGTTGAGAAAATGATGATTTCCTTATTCGTGACGTCAAGTTTGAGCTAATTCCTATCGATACTGACTTGACATTTTTTGTTTATTACAGATTCGAAAAAAGTTTTATGATTCAAAAATAGTCGAATTTAATTATAAGAAATGGACTGTTATAATTTTCAAGTTTACCGGAGATTGAACCAATGTGCCTATTTGCAAACATAATATAACCATCGCTCGCGGATTATATGTTGCAAATAGGCAACCATCAGTTTCAATTCCGGTAAACTTGAATTATAACAGTCCATTTCTTACATAAAACGCCAAATGAATATAACATAAACCATCAAGCATATTAAATGGCCAAAACAAAGAACCAAACATTAATTCCGACTTACTTACCTATTTTTTTTTCAAGCAGTTTTTATTTTATTTCACACTGACAATTCTGTTCTTCTTTTTAATTAAGTGGTTTGTTCTCTTTATTTCTATTTATTACATACTCTTGGGTTATTGGTAGTAATCTTGTAAATTATAGTGCATATAGAGTACTATACTAGTTTAAATTTTTTAGAGCTAGAAAAGAATGTTCGAATATCGTCGAAATGAATAGTAAATAGTGAATATTCGAATGGATATTTAGGTATTCTAATTATAACCCGAAAGACAACCACTGTCTAACTCGGTGATTTTTATAGGGCCATCTATTGCGGTCCGTAATTTTTTCGGTCTTTCCCTCGACTTTAACCGGAGCGGGTCATAAGAAATTTGTAGATTTAATCCTAATTTTCAAACGAAGGAAGTAATAAGTTTTTGATGATAATAAAGAAGATATCAGAAAGCTGTGAATGAAGTATATCTACAGAATTAATCACCCCTTTGTTTTTTCCTCTATCATCCATTCCAAATATTTTATTTAGGTTTTCAAGACACATTAATACAATCACGATCTTAAAGAAGATTTTTTTCAATATGTTATATATAACGCACTAGGTACCAGTTTCCCCCCCTACCCGGTCAGAATCCTACCCTACTGCACGGTATCACCATTTAATTTACCTGGTAAAGTCAAGAACGAACGTTAAATCCGCCTTCCAAAACAAATTGTTAACAAACGACCGCCCACGGACGATGCGTCGCACGATGGCACGACGACGGAGAAGACCAATTGATGTCCCTGAGTTTACTCAGGTGACCTAAAAATGCGGAGAGGAAAATAAAAATAAAAATATTTGCATACATGAACACCAGAAACTCCCTATTCTTTAAATAGCAACATTCATTACTAAAGGGGGGTCATCCTATTGGTACCGTGTGCAATGAATTTAGACAAAGTCAACGAAGTGTTTGTAGCATGTCTTGAAGATTGCTTGTGTTATCGAAGCGTGTAATTGATTTTGATGAATGATGCTACAGAGGGGGCAAGAAACTTCAGCCATCTCCTGCATCGGTAAAGATGTCCCCGTAAATTCAATACTAAACGCTGAACGAACAGTGAATGCATGGTGAGCGCACAGTGAATGCTTTGTGAACGCGAGTGGTTTATGAATGCAAAACTGAACGTTGAACGCACACAGAGCGCATGGTGAACGCACGCAGAGCGCACTGTATGTTGTCATCATTTGTCAATGCTCCTGGGTGATCAAAGTCAATTTGATGCTTGGATTTTTTTGTAATTTTCTAACAACAGTTTAATCAACATGCGTCTTAAGCTGACTTCCTCACTGAATGGTGTTATTTTCATATCATATGTGGTTCTTTGTTGATTAATGTTCATTTATGTGTGATTGGAAGATGACAGATGTTAATAACTTTAGTCCATACCTTTGAATAGTGACACATTGTAAACCCCAAACTTCTGCTCTTTTCTATGAAGCAAAGTGCTCAGGTGAGGGATGTTGCCCATGGCCCTCTTGTTAGTTTACCTTGTTACTCTTGTTTTATTCTTATATTGTACTTCTAAGTAGTGTAAATCAAGTTATATTATTAATATCATTTTATTATTTCTGTTTTTAGGTATTTCTGCATATTTCTACAGCATATGCAAACTGTGATCGTCCATTTATTGAGGAAATGGTATATAATCCACCAGTGGATCCCCAGAAACTAATAGATATTCTAGAGTAAGTTTTCTTGCTTTGCAATCATCTTAGTTGTAAGCTTGAATATACGTTTCTGATCAATAGCATTAAAAAAGAATTTTTACTTTCTAGTTGGATGGATGATGACATGATTACATCAATAACTCCAAAGCTAATTAGTAATAAACCCAATACTTACACCTACACCAAACACTTGGCTGAGCATCTGCTGATCAAAGAGGGATCAGACCTCCCTCTGGCTATTGTCAGACCTTCTATTGTAGGAGCTTCATGGAAGGAGCCTGTGCCAGTATGTATTCATAATTAGTTGATGACAACTTGAATTCAGTGAAGCATAATATATAAAGACTGTTTGTATCAGGGATATTGCAGAGACCAAAGGAATGCAGTGTCCATTGGTTTTCAATACACCTTACATCATGAAAAGATCATGGGGGGTATAGGTTTCACCCTGTCTGTCCGCCTATCTGCCCGAAATATGTGGTCCGCAACTCCTCCTAAACGACTTGCAGGATTTTGATGAAACTTTGTGGAGTGTTAGATTACATAATGGAGATGTGCATATTGTCAGGAGTTTTATTTTGGACAATTTATGTACAAAATATGAATGTTTGGACTTAAAATTCTCGTTAAAACACCAAATTCGCTTTCGCCATTCGCCACGTTGTTTTCAGTACAAAAGTCTTTATTGTTAATTATCTCAATAAACTGCCATGGGTACCTGTGGTCAGCGAAGCGGTAAAATTGCATGGTCATTATCGATCTCCAATGTCCACCTGTGCTTAAAGACCCCGGTAATTACTGTGTTTAGGTAAACAAGGAAATACTTAATTATAGAAAACCCATTTCAGTTTAGGTACGGCTTAGCCACAAAAGATATAGTTCTTTTGAGTTTCGAAGATAAAAAGGAAAGGATTTTATGATGTTTAAACAAATAATCATGATAAAATTTTAAAAATAATTCATTCAGAAAATATTTAAATGAATTATATTATAAAACATGGAAAACAGCGGTAATTCTTTTTCTACAAAATGCAGAACTTTTTTTCTGAAAATGGCGGAAATTCAATTCATCGCCAAATTTCGTTATTAATAATTAAAAATATATAATAGCCAAAGATTCAAAAGCCAACAAAAGGTGGCGGTTTATCGAGAGTTGACTGTATATAACTATAGCTAATATCAATTACCTAACTGTAAAAGCCCAAAACCCAGGCAGCTTCCCAGGAGGCTTCGACACAGACCTAATTGTTTTAGTCCCCGCTTTCAACGGACACAACCCCCCAAACCCCCCCCCCCCCTTGTCAGACAAATCCTGGATCCGCACTGATGTGGGGCGATATATGGCATTGTAACCTGCGATATCGGGAGGAGGGTTAAATTTCCCTGTATACTATTCAAATTATATATTATTAAATGTTTGATTATATTTGTTGACAAACCTTAAATTGATTTGTAAATCTTGGCACCCATTGCACGAATAAAGCATTATTCGAGAGCTTACAAAATTTAAAAAGGTTGCACAAATGTATTATGGGGGACAACCATTTTCAAGTACACGTTCAATGGGATCACCTATCTTTCTACGTTAAACTTAATTCGCCAATATCAAGGCTTCCAACGATCCAAAATGTGAGAAAAACATAACATTAAGCTTGCGTTTAAGGCGAATTTATCTATGCTAAATTTTCTTTGTTATGAAAGTTTTATGAACGATAGGGGTCACCCCCCCCCCACAAACACACCCCACCCCACCCCCACCCCCCACCCCCCCCCCCCTTTTTAGAGTCACCAGTCCCGGGAAGCATCTTTGGGACAAGGGGCACATAAATTTGTAAATTTCAGGTCCTCATTCCCAACAGGTCTCTTAGACATTACCCTTTCCCACGGTAGAGTCACCATACATGCACATAATAGAAATTACCAAATAAATGAAATGAAGATGTTCTTATACAATATTGGGCGTCAAAAGGTCAAGTGCACTGGACAAATCAAAGGTAGCAATATGGTTTCTGGGCTTTACAGGTGTACTCCACATCGAAGTCATCATAAATACCATGTACCCCATGGCGTCGAAGCATGATCTCTATTTGAATTTGGGGTCAAAAGGTCAAGCTCACTGGGCATTAAAGTAGCAAATATAATGATTGGTTTGGGAGGGGGGGGGTGGGGGGGGTTATAAGCGCTTTATCTCACCTACATGTAGGTACCAGAGCGCTTTACAATACATATGGACAACTATGGCTTTAATTTATAAATTGAACGGTTTACAACACCCTTTGTGAGCATTGAAATGATAAATCGTCTTGTGTATTTGATATAGGAATTATATGCATTATTTTGAAAGATGATAACATATGAACACAACCCATAATGAGACTTAAAAATGCAAATATGACTCCCTGTATGGGATATGATACTCAGGTGGGACCGTTAAGGCTTGTGGGCCATCTTGTAAAATATTTTAAGCTTAAATAAATGTAAAAATGTAGAACCTCTTTCAAAAATTATTGGATCCGCCCCTGCAATTTGCTGGCTTCGCGCATGCTTAGAAAATATAAAATGCGAAACCTGCTTGTGTAACTCACAAATCGGATCAAGGATATATATTGGATTTATTAATTTACCTAAGCTAATCAAAATAAATAAAAGCTATATGAAATTTCATAGTTCAAGATACAGTGCTAGCAATTCTTTGGTACTTGCGTATGTAAAAAAGGGCTCCTGTCCTTAATATTGTTTTAATATATAAGTTGGTTAAAAGTTCACTCAAATGAGATTTTTTTTCTGTTTGCTTGTTAATTATGAAGTTCAACACAATTAAACAGTTTCTTGTATTTGTCACACCCCATTTTGTTTGAATATAAGAACATGATATTTAATTTGCCTGTAAAATTTCGGTTGGACAGGTAAATTGTGATTTGGTCCAGTAATATCTCAAAGATTATCGGACCAAATATCCAGTAAGTACCAAAAGACCTGGGAAGCGCTGAAAGTGAAAAACAAAAGGGGGGGGGGGGGGGGGGGGGATCATAAATTAGTACCTTTAATGTAGGTGAAAATATTCATTGGTTCTCAAAAAAAGACACTTATACAGACAGTGCTTTGTTTGGGAGAATTAATCGACAGATAATAACCATATCTTGTTTCTGATATTTTTAGGGCTGGATAGACAATTACAATGGACCTAGTGGATTATATGTAGCAGTAAGTAAGCCAGATTAATCTTTTGGAACACAATCTATAATGAGAAACAAACAGATTATAGCAAACTATTTGTAAAATACCTCTTCTTAGCATTTGTCCTTTTGTGTTAACCAGGCTGGAAAAGGAATTTTGAGGTCCATGAAAGGAGACTACCGTGGTGTGGCTGACATAATTCCTGTGGATATCCCTGTTAATATGATCATTGCTGCTAGCTGGTACACTGCCGTGACCAAGCCTAATTCCTGCCTTATCTACCACAGCACCACAGGCTCTGTCAACCCATTCACCTGGGGAGAATTAGGTTTTTATCAATTTACAGAGGTTTACTGTATGAGAGGGACTGATTCACAATTTTTATATTTACATTCAGTGTATTTCTCATCATTGAAATGCACTGGAAATGAAGAGCATTCAAATTCCTG
The DNA here is from genome assembly GCA_903981925.1 of Ostrea lurida. Classification (NCBI taxonomy): domain Eukaryota; kingdom Metazoa; phylum Mollusca; class Bivalvia; order Ostreida; family Ostreidae; genus Ostrea; species Ostrea lurida. The sequence continues at coordinate 11,657 of CAJDSM010099299.1, forward strand.
TAACACACTCTAAACCGAATCACGGCGTATGAATCCACAACCGGAACTACATATACGAGGGTTGTCCCAAAAAGTCG
>CAJDSM010099304.1:666-10879 GCA_903981925.1 Ostrea lurida
ACACGATGTAAACAAAAAAAACTTTTTAAACTAGGTCCTTTCGAAGAAATTGGATTTTAAATTTGCAGACACTTAGAATCATGAGTGTCCCGGGGGGGACTCTTATATACTAATAGATAGGACGTCCTGGAATAGTAGCCTTTTTCAACTTTCAGAATATATACAAGGTTTTTATAGAAATCGCATTAAAATATGATAATGTAAGTCATAAATTGCTCAATCCATATAGAACAGCCTCTAATTACAATTGATGAAGCTCTGATTACATCTCAAAGTAAACATAGTTAATCCGGTTTAATTTAGATATAATTTCGAACCCAGTTGATGGCGTGATCTAGAAAAGAAACTTGAATGACTACTTTGCCATCTTGTATTGTTCATCAGCAGCATATTCCCATAATGCCAATGGGAAAGGTCACCATTTGAACCGAAAATATATGAAAATGGATACATTCTCAAAAAAAATATGGAAAAATGTTGGGTCTGGCGATGTCCAGCGCACGGCCACCGACCCATAAATGATGAAGTACCCCCCCCCCAAGGGTTCACACTGATCCCGATCCGATACGCCGCGAGGATGGGATGCCACGGACATACTGTGTAAGCGGCTAATGATGGTACCTATTTAAGTTTTGTTATTTTGCATATTAAAGATATTTGTACAAAAAAATGTACATAACAAAAGTCAGATAAACAAAGCAACAGAGTACATTTTTCGGTATAATAGAACAAAGCATTCTTTAATAACCCTTTCCGATCTTGAACTTGCTTGGAAAGTACGATATTACCTTTGAATGCCAAATGTACTTATGTGGCTTGTAGTATTCTACTCTGTTTACGCAGTTGTAAGCCCAATATGTCTTTGATAATTGTTATAAAAGACTACACCTAACTCTCTCATTTGTCCACACTTTGAAAATACAAATGAGCCGTGACAATTTACGTCCGCTACCACGGAGCATATCCCTTTATACCACGGACACGTATACTAACAATGATCGTAAGAACGCGGAGCGTTACACTGTTAAGGTGGTAATGAAACGTTTGACAATTTTGCCTAATGAATTCAGTCATAATTATGATTGACAAGAGGGCAACAGCCTAAAACCAAATACCTTCAACTGTTTATTTTTAGGATTTTTAATTTTTTAAAACGGAAAAATACATTTTTTCCTAACTTCCTTAACATTACACTCTATTGTATGGAACAAGTATAGGCAAAATTGTAGTAGTAGGAATGAAGACACTGAAAACAAATTCATTCAGTTACTATTATTTTATTTTGAGAAAAACATGACAAAAATATCAGAAATCTCTGTTTTCTACCCCGACAGGAAACCCACTTTGAAATAGTAATGGAGAGCACATATGTAAACAATAATATTCCAAGCCAAAAATCTGAAGAAAAGTTTAAAAGGAACACATATAATTCCAAAAAACCTGAATAAAAATGACCCGTTCAATGAGTACCCTTCTTGATGTATGAGTGAAAAAGCAAGGCAACATTTTATCACAATTAATATAATTTCGAATTTTAGTTATTCTATGGCATATTGACATCTATTAGGTTGGCATTACTGACTAAACATCACTTTCAATTATGTTGAATATAAGCTTGGGATACCCTTAGAAATTAGCACCCACGGACAATTCAAGTAAAAAAACAGGCCGTAAAGATCATCGCTCTTATTCCCTCCAATATATGAACCCCCCGACATAAATGCAAAAATATGAAGGAATAAGAACTGCGGTAGGTAAAAGTCCCCATCTCTTCAGGTGTTTTCAGTTGAGGCGGGAATATAAATCATAAAATGTGTAATTTCACGGTCCTAAACCTTTTCTTCCTCGACTAACGTTAAACCAAGTCTACCGGGTTTCACGGAAATCGTCACTAAGCTATGAATATGGACCGAACGTTTCATACTACCTTATAATAGATTTGAATTCTGAAATATCTCAGTCTTAGTTACAAATTGAAGATTGATATAGTAAAGAAGAATATACTGTTGAAACGACCTCAGACATTTTACGAAGTCTAATAGAAATAGACTGCGCATTTGCCTGACATGTACATCTTATTCATTGATAGATGAAATAAAGACACAGCATTCTTTTGTTTTGTAGACTTTACTGGTAATGCAATACAGTAAATTGACAGATTGCAACTTCATGAATTAAAAACATAAACGGATTATTGTCCAATTTACTGCATAAACTTTTCATGAATGAAAGCAAACTAAGAGAAAACAACAGTAGTATACTAATTTTTGTTCTGCTGAGAAACATAAAATTAAAACAAAAAAAATGCACATGCTGCCTCTGTTTCAAGACGTGAATTGACCTAACAAAAAATATATCCATCTGCATGCTCTTATATGTGTAAAAAAGATTTTACCTAAAACATAAGATAGTATCATCTTGACACCTCTTTAATAAGGAAATAAAACAAATTGCTGGAACATTGTAAAACCATCATTACAATTTTACAAACATTGTAATCGCTATCAAAAACTACTATAAGTGAATAAAGTTTTATGCAACTGTATCCCAATTGAAACCAATATGTGTTTGTGTAATCACTAATGTCCCCGGCCCGAAATTCACACATCCAGTGAAGGGCTGTGCCAAGAGATTACGATGTGAAATATGAAAGGTCTGTCACTCAGCCATTTCAACATTATCGTAAAGTTTTTCAAAAGTTTGTGGATGAAGAGGAAATGTTATGCAATGCGGCCCCCAGTAAATTTATAATAGAATTTTCTCGTCGTGCTAGAATTTACATGATTCTGCTCATTAACAATTAGTCTGATTTAATCTTGGGTTTTCCTCATAACGTAAATTCTCAATCAGGTACTTTCGACCCCCGTCCACACTTTTACAGAGCTAGAACATATATTAATCGATAGATCTAGGTTAAATAATTCAGGCTGGTTTGATATCAGTCAAAACGTAGCGTTGTTACATCGCTGATATTTGTTAAAAATTTAAATCCAGCAAGAATTTCACTAAGAAACCTCTCAGTACGAAAACCTGTTTAAACTCCAATACGACTGAAAACAGCTGCTTCTACACGAAAAAGATTATATCACGTGGTTCCAATGCTTTAGACCTCACCGTCATGACTTTAATGTAGATGCGGTAATGTCGATATGCATGGAAAGTATATAATATATTATGTGCATTGCGAAAGAAATTTAAAAAAAAAAAGGGGGGAGAGGGTGTCAGGTGTTTGAACAAAAATGCGAAGTTAACATTGTGTCAAAGCGTAAATTCATAATCCCAACAAACATATACAAAAATCGAGTGTAGGCAACACGAACCTCCGACAATTTTAAGCAGGTGAGATAGTGGCATGAGGAGCTCTGGGACATAGTATGATAGTTTTTTTTTTTAAGATGTCAAATTAGTCTTTGCTAACAGAAAATTACTACATCTTGAATGGTGATGAGTTTCTATCTGTAATAAACTTTTACGCATTGATGTACAATTACCTGGAAACTATTTTACAAGAACTTACGATACATATATATTTCCAAAAAAAAAATCGAATAATCAATATTTTTCCAGTTAAATCATATGAGCTAAGATATTTGCAATTGCAGCCAAGCAAATGAGACTTAAGAATTAACCCCCCCCCCCCAAAGAACCTGGCGAAGGTGCCCCAAGCCAGAGGAAAGGAAAGGTTTTTTCTGGGGGGGGGGGTGGGTCCCGTCTTAGTGTTGTTAGTCATTATAGTATGCAACTCTTGTGTTTTAATTCTATTCTAGACTTACGAGATCGGATCATAGTTCGTTATCTCATTTGCCTTCTTAGCATTGTAATATTATTATCCAATTGCAGAGATCTTTAGATATGTAAGCACGCTTATTAGTGTGCGACAGGTTAATAAATACTTATAATCAAACGTAGTTCCATCTCTTATAATTATCATATGTATATTCTCTATATATAATAAGATGAGTCTTATATGATCTTGTAATATATTATTTGCATAAATATATATGTATACCTTCGTTAAGTCTTGGTAAGACATTTAGTTCAGGTATAAATATGACTTAACATCCTAAGCTATAAAATTTATTAGATTGCTATAAAGTGAAAATACATGACACCATTACAAGTGGCTAGCGTTTAATTTTATGATGTATTTTGCTATAGCAAATATCATTTGAACCATATCTAACAAAAAAAGCACTTACATACTAGGATATGCCATCTAAGGCACAACCTCCATATGGCATCTGATACCTACATTCGGTTATATCAAGATTGTCCGGGTCTGGTACCACTACAACATCACATTATGTATATTTATTTGGGAATTTTATAGAATACGTCTTTAACCTATTCAAATGATTAAAATCTTCGCCTGTTGTGTTATCCACAACCCTCGCTGAGACACCCTGCCCCCCACCCACCTTTATTTTTTTTAAATTTTCTTTCGCCGAATGCACATAATATTTCATTGTGTAAGCAGTATAGCTAATAACCCACGCACTGCATACGAATACATACTGAATTATAAGTCCATCTGATTCAACTTAAGTCGCTATTGGAATCACCCTTATGGATGTATATATTCGTTAATGCTGCTAGAGCAAGCCCGAGCTCATGTATTTAGTTCAAATTGAGGTATAGTTCAAATACAGGTTTTACATAATATGAGAGTTCTAGTGAAATCATTCTATAATCCTCTTTTAATGAAATGAAAATCAGCGAGACGTTGATTTATAAACAAACGGCAGTATCGTTTTGATGATATACAAACACTAGCCTAAGTTATTATAACTCTTACGATCTATCGACAGAGCCAAAATTGTTTATGCTATGCGTCTCAGTAAACAGTATTCTTGTATCGGGAATGGTGCGAGAAATTACACTATAAGAATAAAGATAATATAGACGAAACACCCCAAGCTAAGATGCGAGCACAGACTAATTTTAAATGATCGCATAAAAATCTTCAATGTACTTGTACTTAGCACCAATAACCTGATGAGATACATGTTGTGTCAATAAAAGTTTCATTTTTAATAATCATTACTGGTGAGGCCGACTATTTTGCATACCATTTCATCTTACATCCACCATTACTTTTAAAAGACATTTAACGTTAAAATTACTGACAATGTATGAGTGAGACGACAACTTCTTCGAATATTCACTATTGCTGAATCTCTCTATTTGACGAAGCCCATACCACTGCAGGCAATTCGGGGCCGCATTAGTGATCACAAAGCACATATTGTGTTCCCACTCTGGTGTACAGTTTAGGTGATAAATAACTATAACGGTTAGTTCATCTATAGCTTAATTTTTCCATTCGAGACTAAGCGATTAATGTTTGTAAAATTGTAATGATGTATACATGTCCACAATTTTGATTTTATTCCTTGTAATGTTGGGTTCCAACAATATCAAACTCTCTTTATTATCTTATGTAAAATCCTTCTCTACACATTATAATTGAAGCAGCTCACGACTATATTATTATTTAATTTGTTCAAAGATTACACCTCTTCGAAAACAAGATCAGACTGTGATTTATTTCTTGTTTTAAATTTCATGTTTTATCAAAGAAATAATCAATAAACTAGTATGAACTATCCCTATTTGTTTTCTCTTGAGTTTTGCTTTCATTCATAAAAGTTATTGCAGTAAATGATCAAATATCGTTATCGTTTCTGGTAGTCATGATTCTGCATCTCTGTAAATTTACTATTAGCATTACATCAAAAGGTTTCACAACAAACAACAAGACATATGTGGTAATTCATCTAGTCAAGAAATAAGCATGAGCATGTTAAGGCCAAAGAGCTGCACGTCTATATCTTATAGAAAACCATATCCTATAATTCTGATCGTTCTTCACACAGTATCATTCTTTTACGTAGTAATCATATCTTCAAATTTTGTAAACTAAGACTGAGATATATTAAAACATTTCAAATACTATTAACTAGTAACTGTACAACGTTCTTCCATATTCATACGCTATTTAGTGACGAAGGTTTCCCTTGATATAAATCACGAACCATTTCTACTTTCGCATTTAACATTTATCGAAGGAGAAAAAGTTTAGAAACCCGTAGAAAATACATTTATCATATATATTCGCACTCCAACAATTGAACCGACTATTATACCAGCCTTCCTTCATATTTTATATTATAGTCAGAAGTGCGTTAATATGAGCGAATAAAAGCAGTAATCTTTTCAGAACCTAGTTTTTAACTTTGGAATAAATACGTTCGAGTTGTGCTAAATTTCTTAAGGGGTCAATTATCCCAAGCTTTATTCAAAATAGTAACAAAATTGAAAAGTATGTTATAGGTAATAATAGCCAAACCTCTATATGTTCCAGATAATGCCCAATGAGTAAACTAAAATTCGACATACTTTATAATTGATGAATCAAAATGTGGCCATTGCTTTTTCTAATTCCATACATCAAGGAAGCATTTTGTTACTCCTGATTATAAGTTCTTTGATTTACAAGTACTGCAAAAAAAAATTAATCAGTGATCCTTAAACTTTTATTCAAAGTTATATAGCCGTGTGAATGAGGTGTTTTGGAGAAGTACTTTGTTTTATTCTTGTGGGATTTTGTTTTTAAAAAAAAACATATGTCTGCCATCCATTCAGCACCCCCCCCTTTTGAATTCCAGTGTTTTCCTGTGCTGAGATAATAAAAAAGACGATTATCGTGATATGGAGCTTCGAGGTTTTCCGTCGAAATATAAGTAATAAATAGGTACACTGAATAGAATTTTGTTCAGTGTCTTCATTCTACATACATTTTGCCTTACACTTTCCATAACAAAATAATGTATGGTGTAATGGATAATGGTTAGACAAAAATGTATTTTCCGTGTGTTCAGAAACTACAAATCTAAAAAATCACTATATAAAAAATATACAGGGTTGAAAGTATTGTGTTATAGCCTGTTGCCATTTTGCCTGATCCAATCACCCTTAGACTGACCTCATAGGCACACAACACTTGTCAAACGGCTTTCATTCACCCTTAAAAAGCTTGGTAACGGCTCTCGTCGTTTTCTACTTCGATCTTGGTAGATACGTGCTCCAGTTAAAGCATTTTATTTATACTGCGTGGCCGTCTAACCGATCCTCATATATTTTTTCACCCCTTCATTTTATATTTGTCAAAGTGTAGGACAAATAGCAATCGAGTGTTATATCTGCTACCAAAAACCAATTCTCACACAAAAACCACTCGCGCTACCATATGACGGCTTCGTAATACAGAGTAAGCGGTATGATACACAAAGTCTTACACATAAGTACGAATTTGTCTTCTCAACATACGAAACTATCTCGCACCATTTTCCCACAGCAAATGTTACCAAGATATGTGAAGAGGGCTACCTGAATAATGCTGTCTATGTATAACAGAAAATATCGTACTCTGTTCAAGCTTATGTTGTATCTTGACTCTTTATTGTTTCCGCTACAATTATTTTTGTGGTTGCCCCCCCCTCCTACAACATCATCCTTAAATATGCCACTAAATAACACGCAACCCTACCGTACCAATCATAGCCACGCCTCCCTCACCACTTCCTCCTGCATCCCGATCCCTCCCGCGTACAATCGGTATACACGCTGTGACCCTTGTGCGAGGCTCTTCATCATTTAATGCCGATCGCGCGCCCTGACCATCAGCATCAACCCCACATCGCTTTTCATATAATTTAATTTGACTAACCTGTCATACCTTTTCATATAATTTCCGTTCCAAATCGGTGACCTTTCCCAGTACGGGCATCATGTGAATCCTGCTGCAATAAACAATACACAGGACGACAAACAAGTATTCATCAAGTTCCTTCTATTCAACCCATCAACGGGTCTGCCATATATTAATCCAATAAAAACCTCATTAACTATGTTACTTATCGGTGTAAATGATCAATCGACTTCAATCAATCTGTTAGAATCTATGAAGGCCTATTCATATAATCTACATTGACAATATTAAGACCTTTACCATTCTATCAATATTTCCAGCTGATTCTTATCCACCCTTCATTATATCTTAAATCGAAAAAGGCTACCTACAGCCGCACGCCCATCTATTTTAGTATATCAGAAAGCTGCCCCCCCCCCCCCCCGGACAACTCATATGATCCACTGTCTGGCAAATTTAAATCCAATTCTTCGAAAAGGACCTAGTTGTAAAAAGTTTCTTTCTTGTTAGCCATCAGGTCCTAAGATATAAGATGAATAATCACTTTCTACTTGTCATGACAATTATCTTATTGAAGAAGCTTTAAAAATAGCTAAATACAAGCCTATTTTACATAGCTTGATCTACTATATTAAGCTTATAAAGCTATATATCGCCGCATATAACGAGATGCCCTCGCTGAGCCTGACTACTTTTCACAAGAAAGCCACACCAATACACAGTCTGCATTATTCCTATATTGTTATCTCTCTTCTCGCGAGAAACGGATAATTCGCCTTTAGCGAACTCTCCGCTTCAACGCCGGACCATTGGTGTCCCCAATTCCTTAGTTGCGATTATGCGAACTACTGTTGTGATATATTAACATATAAAAAAATTCGATTTACAACCCTCCATAAAATACTAATTACCCTTCATTGTATTTTTTGTTTGTTGTGCAATCTTTCTACCCTACCCCTGGCTTCAACGATATCATGGCAAAATCACTCTTAATTACAAAAATTAATTATTCATTATTCCTCATGAGAAAATATCACTCACTTAATCAATCCTAACATCTACAACCATCAAATTTACAAAACCACAGTGGGCACCTTTTCGAAATAAATCCGTACCTATCCTATAATCCCCGCATACGCCTAGTTTGAGTGTTTGTTTACGCCTTTGCTGATTCAGGTCGCACATGAATCTAAGTTTGACTGCTGGATACCAAATAAATCACGATTATAAAATTAAAACCCTCGTAGAATGAGTTCTGACGTCATCCCATTCCTTACACAGGTTGTTCTCCTTAGCTAGTGAGAGTATGAAGTACCACCAACTCTGCTGTATAGAGTTGCCAGCTATTAAACAGGAGATAAGACGAAACTCTGTGCAAAGGAATATTGAGGTTGGCGAAGGAGTTGTCTGCGGTTGTTATTTGTATTTTGCGGTAATTTCATTCTTTTTTAGTTTTGTATTCTTGGCGATATAGGAGTATCTGATTTCGATTCTGATTGTTTGATGCGCTTATCTTTTCAACTATTAGAAATAGTTCATTGAATATAAGCATAATAATATATTAATTCCAATTAAAGCTATTCATATAAATCCTATGTGAGTGTTTTTTTTATGGGGGGGGGGGTCAGCTGGTAAACAGAATTAAAAAAAAAATCATAAAAACACACTCGAGAAGAAAACCCGGCAATTCGTGACCAAAATCCTTATATCGAAAGCAGATTTACTGGTTCGATCCGCACTTTGACACGGAATCTTACATGCTTAGTGGACGAACCTAATGTATAAAGAAGAAGTAAGCATCTCTAACAGGTTCTTTGGTACTTCTCCGTCGACTTCGCGCTATTCTACTCTTCCTCGTGTCGTCATCATTTTCGATTTCGTAAGGGCCTGAAAGTATACAATTGTATTTTAGTCGATCTTTTCGTAACGTAACGTGTCTTCAGACCTGAAGAAAAAACCCACCAAAAGCAAAACAAGAAACAAAACAAACAAACACCCCTCCGTACCCGTCCCGTCAAATACCTACTATGAAAACAATTATCGCACCCCCCACAAAAAAGAACACGCCATACATTTACAACAAAATTAGACCGCTACTATTTCACTACTCGGCTTATATGTATGAAATTTTCCATTTTATGTCACTACGTTTTCGTTATATTTGAGGGCTGAAAAGTAACATACATATGAATATTTAATGTATGACATATATCGAGTACAATTTGACATGTCCTATTTGTAGGTCCCCACTTTAAGACGGAGAACAACATTTGTAAAAATGCGCAAATTACACCACCATAACAATATTACAGAATCCTAAATCTCAGCAAAATGACGAAAGATAAAATTCTAAATATGGTGAAACTTCGCTCAAAACAATAAATTCACTTAAAATGCACATCTTAATGACACACATTTTATTTCTAATTATCTAATCCTCTATATCTCTTTTTTTTGTTTTAATTATATGAATAGCCTTCTAATCTACAATTGATGAAGCTC
>CAJDSM010099308.1:0-15568 GCA_903981925.1 Ostrea lurida
TCCTGTCTTCGCTTTTGTCGGGGGTCCGTGTAACCCTACACTCGATTTTGTATGTTTGCTCAAAATTATGATTGCATTTGACGCGGTGTTAACATAGACTGTACTACTGAAATGTCCTTTTTAGCTCACCTGAGCTTCAAGTGAGCTTTTCTGTTCGCCTTTTGTCCGTCGCCTGTCTGTCTGTTAACCTTTCACATCTTCGACTTGTTCTCCAGAACCAAATTCAACTAAATTTGGTACAAATCATCCTTAGGTGAAGGGGATTCAAGTTTTTTCAAATGAAGGACCAAACCTTTTTCAAAGGGGAGATAATCACGAAAATGCAAGAATAGGGTGGTGTCATTTAAAAATCTTCTCAAGAACCACTTCGTCAGGAAGACTAAAATTTATCTGAAAGCTTCCTGATATAGTGGAGATTCAAGTTTGTTCAATTCATGACCCCCGGGGGTACGATGGGGCCATATAAGGGGATCAATTGAGTTTTTTTGTGTGAATATATATGGAAAGCAAAAGATTTGACATTTCTAGATCAAGACATGGCAATGCCCCTTTAGCACAATACACGTATGGAAATGTGTGTGTGTGTGTGTTTTATTGAATATGTAACATAAGGATATTTGTGGTATTAAAATATATTCTGTTCACATTCGCAGATCTAGTGTCTTGTGAAATGAACTATGATTAGTACTTTAACTTGTCATTTCAGAAATTTACAAGATGGACATTCAGAAATGGAGAGAGGAAGACAAGCTTTACTATGAAACCCACAGCTTCCCATCAGTGATGGAGACAGTCAGAAATCAGACTTGCATAACATTTGTTGGTGGGTCTGGGTCCGGGAAGTCTGCCACGGCTCACCACATCGCCCTCAAGCTCCAGGAGGAAGGTTACGAGGTTGTACCAACCAAAGACGTCAGGAAGATGGAGGACTATGGTGACACCAAGAATCCTCAGGTTTTTGTTATTGATGATGTGGTGGGGATCTTTGGACTCCAGAAAACAAAATTAGATGTATTGATTGATTATGAACAGAAAATAACAAAACCTTGCATGGTTAAGTCTAAAACTTTGATGACATGTAGAGAGGCTGTGTTCAATGAGACACTACCTTACAAACTACTCCTTACCAAAGAAGAGACTGTGATTAGGTTACACAGTTCTGATCATGAATTAGATGACAAAGACAAAAAACAGATTCTCCAGAAGTATGGTTTAAATGAAGATCTAATGTCACCTGAATTGCTGAAATTAACATATCGCATGTTTCCCCTCCTCTGTAAATTGTATTCAAAGGAAACAAAATTCCAAGATCTTGGTTATAAGTTTTTTCTGAATCCAGTCCAGTGTATCATTGATGAACTTGATGAAATGCAAAGACATAACAAGCTGAATTATGCAACACTTGTTTTGTGTATGCTAAATGAAAACAGTCTCTCAAAAGACATTTTGAAAGATGGGAAAAATAAAGATTTGAAAATTGACACTTTGGAAAAGTGTAAATTAGAAAGCCAGACTGAGATAAATATTTTAAAGAGATATTATGGAAGCTATTGTCAGGCAATGGAAGGGGAACATAACAAAAACAAAGGGTAGCACAATAACACATTTGTACAATGACTCTATGTTTGAAATATTGTGCTTATCACATATGGCAACAGTTCCTCGATCAAATTGTTTGTGTATGAGTAGTAGATTATATTGCAATATCCTAGGTGCAGGAGCCGCGCGAGAACAAACTGAACCAGGTATTGCTCCCAACGTGAAAGAGAAACAGAGTGATTCTCAATCTAGTAAGGGGGATAAGGGTGGCAATGATTGTGATAGAAAAAAGGAGAGTGATGATAAAAGCAACGAGAGAGAGGAATCGTTTGATCTGTGTATCAGGTTACGTGAGGATCAGTACCCACTGTTAGCAAAGAGATTGTACAAAGACATACAGAACATGGAGCTGTATGATGTTTTCAGGAATCCGGTTCTAAAACATCCCCAGGTGTGTCAGGATTTTATTGGTGTGCTAGAAACAAAGTCGTACACAGAACTGAAATCCTTATTTCTGTCCAGTCATGGAGAGGTAGATAAGGTAGTGAGTAAACACAAGTGTGTGATGGAGGATAGGAGGTGGACGGAGAGGAGGAAGATACAGATGGTGCTGATCGATGAGAAGGTGAAACTAGATGAAAAGGGAAAATGGATTGAATACACCTACAATGTGAGAGTGATCAGCTGGGTGATTGGCTACGGACATTATCAGATAATAGAGTACATAATACAACAGACTGAACAACACAATGAAACAAGTGAATTATTGGAGATAACAGGAATGTCTACAGGTAATGAACAAGAGAGTGAAAACAATAGGTTTGCAGAACAGTGTAGATTACTTAGATTGAGTTGTTACAGTGGTGATGTACAGACAGTCAGAGTTCTCCTTCCTGTCTGTAAGAAAGCAATCAATGGTCAGATCAATAGAGATATTCATTGGTGTTATGATACACCTCTTACTGATGCATGTGAGCGAGGACATATTGATATAGTGAAAGAACTGGTGAAAGCGGGGGCTGATGTCAATCTACAGGATGGACTGGGGAATACACCACTGATAGCTGCATTTAAGGGAAGACATTTTAGTGTGGTAGAGGAGCTGATGAAGGTGCCGGCTGATGTCAATATACAGAGTCATTACTGGTATACACCACTGATAGCTGCATGTAAGGGAGGACATGTGAGTGTGGTGGTTGAGCTAGTGGAGGTGGGGGCTGATGTCAATCTACAGGATAGACTGGGGAATACACCACTGATAGCTGCAGTAACACAGGGTTCTCTATCAACAGTGAAATGTCTAGTGGAACATGGGGCTGACTTCCTTACTCGGGTTGTTGATTTCAATGTGTCAGCAGTATATACTGCATTAATACTGAACAAACCAGATATTGTGGAATATCTCATACAGCAACAAAATAAAATTCATTCCAAGTTTGGAAATATACACCCTATTTAACTGTCTGGTGAAGATCAGGACATGCGGAGTTAACAACAGACAGTAGGGATGATTGGTGGTGACAGACAGATCAGTGTGGTGTATGGAAAAGGGGGGGATTTTGTGGAGTAAAATCATGTGGGGAGACTGTAGTGTACTGAGACATCTGTTTGTGTGTGGGGTTCTGGACTGTCAATGCAGTCCATAGCAGTTGTTGATGAGTCCGGTTATGAAGTCTGATGTGAACCGCCTCTGTTGGTATACACTGATCTGGAGAGAGGGTTTGTTCAGAAAAATAGATAACAAGCACCAAGAAGGAGAGTATCTGCTCACGCGCACCGGCGCCGCGGCCGCCGAGAAACACGTCAATGTCAACGTGAGGGAGAGAAGAGTATGAATCACGATGTTTAACAGGGACAGACGAGATACGATGGTCTTTCTAAGAGAGAAATGAGGAGACGGTGTGTAAGTTGTGAGAGTATATATCATTTGAAAAGAGAAATATCTGAGTACAAGAGAGGAGATGTGTGAGATAAAAGAAGTATGTCAGAAGGCACTCTGTATAGTCCCTGTTACTTTGATGAATGCCACTGGCGAAAATTAATAAATTGTCTAATAATTGTAATGAATAGTGCAAAAGAAATACATTTTACCTTTAAAGAGGTTCTAGGGTGAGGTTTAAAGCGATGTCAATTTTTTGAGAAGTGTATTTTTGATTTCTACATTGAAAGAGAATCGGAGAATTCAAAAGAAAATTTAGGATTTTCATGCTTGTTTTCGAGCAACAGTGTTTTAAACATAAAATTTTTGTACTTAAATTTACTCAAGATTTATTCATTTAACTCATTCGTCTGTTGGATGTAACAAAACATAAGGAATACAATCATCGGCCTCATTATGATGCACTACAGATATTAAAATTATATAATCGTGTTCTTTACAATCTAGATATTATTAAATATATTATATTATATTACTTCCTAATGGATAAATTTTATAATAATACCATTTTTTTCTGTGCACACTGTGTATATAGGAAAAAACACATGCATCAAGCAATTTCTCGTTGGAGTTTTAAGAAATACATTTAAGTTAGTGATGGTCAGTTTTTAAATATTCGACGCAGGTAGGAATCGATTCAGGCGAGCGATTGTCGCAAAATTTTAAATGAAATTTAATAAAGTGGTGAGTATTGTCGATAAGCGGAGTTTTTAAATATTCGGCCAAAAATACTGATTCTCTTAATTTTGTCATGAATTTTGATGTAAAAGGTTGGAGATGTGGAACTTTGTTTTTTATGAGAGAACATGGTATTCTGGTTTGGAAAGATTACCTCAACAAAATTGAAGGTAGACTAACAATAGTCTCTGGAAGCGTTAGTTCTCAAGTCTACATCTCTATTGTTATTGGTTAAGTTTTAAACTGCAGAGGTATATGCTGAATCAGGGCGTGATATAAAATAGAGGGGTATTATTTGTAGTGAGGTTGGGGAGTGAAATAGGAAATTGGAGTATGTAAAATCAATACTTATGTGTGCACAGGTTCAATCAATGGATTTCTTCGGCAAATAACTCACTTATACGTTCCCGACCCCACAACAATTGTCGAGAGAAGTTGTGTGAATGTATCATCATTTTTTTTTTTCTATAGTTGGAGTCAGGTTGCGCAGGTTGTAATTTTGTTATATGTTTGTTACACAGAACGATAGTGTGTCTAGTTTTTGGAGACCCAGTAAATTCATCACAAAAATACGAAAAGAGCGGAAAGGTAAATCGTGTATAACAACGTAATCCTGGATATTTTAATCCTATTTTTTCTAACAAAACTTACTACACAAATCGAGTATTATGGGCATACCATGACCATCGAAGACATTGGTGGGCGGAAGGTAGGATCAGGTGTTCAGATTTGAGAGACTAAGCATCACCTCTTGCTGAACGGTCACACACCGCGTGTAAGCCCCGTTCGAAATATAAATAAGCGGAGGATTACCGCAGTAAAATCTAGTAAGTAAAATGACATGTCTATAACTAAATAAGTTATGAAACAAAATCAGTTCTCACATATGATAACTTTTTTAGCTGATCTTACTCTTGTATATGTCTGAAACAGAGGGGATTATAAGTTGCGATTCGGATGAACACCGAACTTTGGCGCGCGTAAATGCTGTACTTTTATGGAATGAGATGGTTCGTGTAATAAAGGCCTGCAATTCAATTTTTTTTGTTAAGTAGATCTTGGTTCTCTCTCTTGTGCTTTCTATGTATCCCAACAGCTCCCGCATCAGCGACATAAGAATACCTAGAAAAAGGAATGACTCATGGTGGACGTAATGAATGATAGGACCTTGATCAGGATAAATCACCAACACGAATGGGAGGTAGAGCGGTTGATCCCGCTTGGTTAATTTGTTTTCCAACTACTACATAGAAAGGGAATAGTTGAGATTCAAAGTTTAAGTCCTAAGCTTTTATATAGTGTAGTTGTCATTGCTTAGAATCAATGTTGAGTAAATAGCCAAATACTGAAGCCAAGATCTGTAATTCTGGTGGTGTCGCTTTATATCGAGTTTCTTCGGGTGTAATCAAATGACTAATTGTGAAATTATGATTATAATTCATAGACATATATATATACTATATGTAAGGTTGAAGGACACGGCAGTTTTTTGTTTTTGTTATCTCGTAAGTTTTTTTGTACAACAATCATCTTCTGGGATGGAAGAATCAATAAAATATCTTTGGTGAGCTCTCCAATAAGTGTGGCACAAATATTTAAGCAGAACAAAAACATAGGTAATACCAAATCCGGATTGTTGACAGGACTAGGTCTCTAAAAGAACTTATTATAGACAGTATTAATCTATAGAAACTCAAGCATTTGTTTTCAGTTATATCTTATTCTTTCAGATGTATTCTTGCTGTTTGGCGAATTCAGAAGGTTGTTTTTTTTTTTTAGAATATTATTATTCTTTTTTGTTTACCAACGACATATCGATAACTTCTAATATTTAGGTTGGTGAATACGTGTTAGCATATATATTGTATTAATTTACAAAAAAGCAAATTTATCTTACTACTATGAACCGTAAGCTTAGATTTAATTATCTGGAATTTCGTGAGCAATGTGTAATAGGGATTGTGGAGAAATGTACGTTTTGATATAAGTCGGATGGTCTAGGGAAAGAGTGTCCCATTCGTGATTTTTAGGTTATCCAAAAGCTCTTTAGAATTTTTAGTCATTTCTTTTTGTGAGTAATTCTCACGGGTGTGGCAACTAATTTGCATGTCGCGTGCTCTTTGGTCGTCTGTTCTTGCTGTCGTCCTATCGTGCGGTGCTCTCCGTTTTATTCCGCCCTTTCGATTTGTGAGAACAAAAATGTGTTGTGGAAACTTCTATTTGATATACCACAGTTCCAATTCCTTTTCAATATTTTGATGTTCGGGAAAAGAGATTTTTTGGGACAATGTGCGCCCACTTTAAATTCGTATAATTTCAGCGTTCTCTTTGCATCTTAATTGGCCTGGGACCTGGGGGGGGGCAAAAAATGCCCCACAAAAGTTGTGACCAAAATGTTTCTATAAAATAAATTTCCTTTCTTTATCAACCGCACATGTCTGAGAGGAACTTACCACGTGCCATGTCAGTGATGTAGTTACGCAGTGTAAGCCTCTCTAGGGCGGGGGAAAATTTGTGGAATTTTGGTGATGTCTTCTGTAGGGTTAGGGGGTGTACTGAACCGGATAGCGCGCACGCGCTGCGGTTTTTGGGGGCAGTGGGATATTTGGTATTAAGTCGATGCTGGTGGTAGAGACGCAGAAATTGAACATATAATTTAAACTTCTTACTTAGAATAACCACGCCCGGCGTAAAGTTTGTACAAAAAAATAACCTTTTTCATAAGTTTATTTGTGTTTGTATGTAGAAAGTCTACTTTGGGCACTAAAGGTGGCCAAGTAATTGTAAAAGACCTTTCAAAAGGTCTCTGTGCAACGCAGCGTAAGGAAGAGACGCTAGTGGTTTTGCGCGGAGCAAAAAACATACTGCACACAGACGAAGTACGAACCCTAATATTCTTACCTTTCAAAAATCTTCTTCTTTACAACCTCGCCAACATGGTCTGAAGACTCGATACATTAGTATGCTTCAGGTGATAGTAGAGCAAAGTACTGAGAGGCACTACTTTAGCGCATAATATTAATTTTGGTTTAAATTTGGTTTAAGATAAATTTACAACCCCAGGGGGTAGGGGTTCTGACCCCCAGGGCGGGGCCAATTTGGTACATGTCTGTCTCTACCCTATTTTGATACAATTTGTTGTAAACTATATACTTACCTTGAGTAAAGCGTCTGTCACCCAGCTCTAGATTCTCTTTGTTCAATATCTAGGATATGAAGCCATCTAATGGAATCGGGACTCAACGGGCTAATACATAAACTTGTAAATTTCAGGTCTTCTCTGCAACACTCATCTGAGCGCTTTGCCTACTGGGGGGCGGGGCAAAAACTGCCAAAAGTGACCAATTCTCAAAAATAATTTCTTCCTTTTAAGCACTTACCGCGCATGCGTGCCTGAGAGAAGTCTATAAATGCCATGTAGTAATGTAAGAGCAGGTAGGAGTCACATTTCACCGGAATGTTAAAAAGAGGGGGTTTTGTTAAAATCTTTTGGTGGTTCCTTGGGGGCAAGGGGTTTCTGGCCTCGCAGGGCGGCGCGCAAACTTTGTGTTTACTACAAAAAAGTAGTGTTTTATATGTAAAACATCTTGAAATCATCTTCTTTAATGGTAGTTGATATTAATGTAGAAACTAAATGAATATTTTGAATGAATTGAGGGGAGCCTTTTATCAAATCAAAATCAATGAGTAATTTCATGGTCTTAGGGGTAGGGGGAGGTGCCTTTTACGTATTCCTTAGGATAAAGGTTTGCGGGGCATCATGGAGGGTGCATTTTGATTGTTAACAGTGGGTGGTTAACATTTTTTTGTTATTTACTTATTGAAATACAATTCTGACACTCTATTTTACTTGATACCCAATGTAATTCCAGATTGTTTCTTTTCGAAATTGATTTTCAAATGGTTAATGGGAGACGTCTTTAGGACCAGAACGACGGATTTTGGCAGGGGGCGATAATAGGGAGGTCTAACATGGGGAAGGCTTTAAATTTTACGGTTTCTCGAATTGAACCACCCCTCTTTAAGAGGGGGTCCGCTTAAGGCGAGGGGGAGGTTTGGCGAGGGGGAGAAGACTATTTAATCTGCAAAAGAAAAACATGAAGGGACAGTTGGGAGACAGAAAATTTTTTTAAGTGCTCAAAACTCCTATTCTATTCTGTAGCGACAATCAAAATTTAAAGTCTCAATTTTAGACAGTGTCTGAGAGGACAAAAAATTTGAGTAAGTTGATGGGGTAGGAGCAAGAAGTGCCTTTTCCACAACCAAAAATTTAGTAAAAAGATTCTGTTGGTTGAATAGACGCAAACTCTGTTTGTGTTGAGGGGAGGTTCCTGAACACGGAAGACAAAGGTGTTGCGAAGACGGGGGGGGGAGGGCATTGATTGAGTATTTTTGGCTGGAAAAAGGTTGTGCGGGTAGGTTTTGAGTGATGCTAAATCTATCTTTGAAAAAGCAATGTCTTATATTCAATGCTACAAATTAAGCATAATATCGGATATTGGGGTTTGTTGAATGTTTTTTAATGAATATGGTGTTTGAAAGTCAGAGTGGGTGCTTTTTTTGATCATATATATTGATATCCTTTTTGTTTTCACTGCAACCTGTTGGGGCGGCGGGAGGTTTAAGAAACTGGGAAGTATAAGTTGTCTGTTCTTTTGGATGCGACAGGTTTGTAAGAGACAGAATATGTCGGCTCAGTCTTAGTGCCAAGAATACTTTTAGGTGGGGACGTGATTTTTTCGATTTTTACGTTGCCTTTTGTCATTTGTTTAAGCGCCTTTTTGTTGGATCTTAAGAGTTACCTAGATAAATCAATGGATTTTGCTATATTGTGTGGCTGGGGGCCTGATTAATAGCATTTGTGTCAAAATGATTGAAGTCTTGAGAGCATCTATGGATCTATTGTAAGTAGCTGATTATTGTTGTTGGGTAAGTCTGATATGTGGGGATGACTCACATATATGCTCGTAGAGTAATCACTAGGGAGGGGAAAAAGTGAGGGTGGTGGCTAAAGTCCATGGGAAAGGAATGCACGGATCATATAAAATAAGAGATTTTCTCTATTGGTTTTCCAGAGGAACATGTATTCTTTGTCTTATCTAGAGTCATATGATCATTTTACATTATTATTACATCGTTATGGAGACGAAGATGTTCTTTATCTTTCTTTGATTTTTGGGTTATTAATAAGTGTTCAAAGGTAAGTTGTGTATCTGGTATACATTCATAAGTTAGTAATTATGTTTCCTAGCCTCCCGTTCGTGTGTAGCATTACTCGAGCTTCTCTACATAGAACTCACACCATATCTATGGTACACATGAACTCCACCCACTCGGGTGTTGTTTAAGAGGATTGTTTTTCTTTGGGAGTATGATTTTTTGGGTCAAAAGGTAAATATAGGTTAAGTTTATGGTATCTATTATAAATGTTTTTAGCTAATCACGGCTTTTCTCACTCATTTAATAATTCTTTGACATAAGTACTGTTTTGTGATTTAGCAAAAATTGATTGGAAATGATCAACTATCTCGTGTATTATGAATGGCAAAGGGGGCATAAAGACGATAATAATTGGTTGTAAATAATTGTAGATTATTTTACAAATGGATATGAGAGACTGAATTATTCTTCTGTATTGTTATAATTTTTATATGAATTATAGCTCAAGATATATTGTATATAATCCCCTGTGTTGGGTCTATGGTTTATTTTTCTTAGCCGCGTGACCCCGTGTGTTTTAGAAATTGTGCGTCTGTGGGGTTGTTTGTGAGTGTTAATGTAATCTCAATCTGTTATTGATACTCCTAAATTTTTTTCTGGATTAAGTAGTTGGACTATTGTATCTGAAGAGACTCTTATTAAATAAGTTGTGTTAGTTAAATTTCAACAGGAATATTGAATTTAGATATAAAAGATAAGGAGGTTCTATGGTTATGTAGCTAATATTGTTACCTCATGAGAGCCAAGAGATGTTGTTTCTAATAAGTTAGTAAGAGGATTTTAATATGCAATGTTCGGAATTTATATATATAGGAATTGTTTATTATAGTCCAAATCAAATTCGAATCCTGTAAAACTCAGTGCTTTTTTTGGAATACGTATTTAGAAAAGTAAATTTTTAAAAAGGATAGGTGATAGATACATTTCGAATTGATTTTCTACATCTATTTGCTCGCCATTTGTGTGCTAATATGGATTTATATTTTAGTTTGGTATATTCCTGAGAAATGTTTGAAGTAGATTCCTTATAGGTTGTTTTAATATAGTACAATTTTATATTGTTATGTATTGATTATTACGAACATAAGACATATTTTTGTTTTTTATTCGTGGGTACTCTTTTGCTTTAATTGTAAACAGACATTTGTCTAATATAGTCAAGTTTTCATTGTAGTTTTGCTCATATCATCTAACCATCCTGTTTGTGGTCTTCTTAAAAAAAGCGTTAGAGGTTGATTTTCGGTGTTCTGCGCAGTTGTCCTTTAAGAAGCTCAGCCTACAAATCGGTATAAAAATGAAAAAATAGGAAAAAATTAATTTTTTCTGCAGTTCGCTCGTATTGTATATGATGTCTCTGAGGTATTTTGATTATACTTGTATTGTATATCCTTCGTGTATTTTTAGGATTAGGCAGGGTGAAAGTACATCCATAAAAGTACATAAATAGTATGCTTTTTTTCTTGAGATTTGAATATGGCATCTATTTTAATAAAGCATGAATGACATTTTGCGACTTATTTGTGATACGATTGAAAAGAGTTAATATATATATTTTAATTTAACTCCTTAAGTCGAACTCGTAAGTATGATGTTATATTGAATTGATTTAATGTATCCATTATGCCTAGTATTTGGTGTTTCAATGTTGGTTGTTCGCTACACAATTATTAAGTGGGCAGTTTGTCAAATATAGTGATGAGGGGACCGTCGGTAGAGAAGGTGAGTAGAGAGTTATGTTAACTTCTTCTTTTCTCTTCTATTCTTGTTTTTGTTTGTGGATTTCTTTCTTCTGCGTGCTGGGTCGCTCGTCTATGCCTTTCTCTCTTCCTTGTGATGCGCATCGCATCAAAATAAAGTGCTGGAAATAAGCGAGTAGGCTATATGTGTGTGTTTGTGTATCATATATCCATTATTAGGCGATTAGGTAATTTCGTGTAAAATCGTAATCTAATGAGTCAACTCAATAACGTTATATGAAAAAAAAAAATGGGGATGTATGGGCCACACACGGACACTTCCGACTAATAAGCTTATATGGTAGGAGAAATTCTTGAGGGTACAACATAGAGAATAAGGAGTTGTATTATTGTTCTAGTCCTATTGTCTTGAGCCCCGGGTTTCTTTATCTACTCCGCCGTTGAGCCGGTTGTTCTCGATTCCAATATTTCAGATAAAAAAAAGGATTTATATACGTGTTGCAATATTTGTAAGTTTTAAGTGTTGTGCAAGGACTGCGAATCTCTATGTCCTTTTTATTTCCCATAAACAAATGGTATGAAAACAACAAATGCTAACTCAAGCAAATAGATTATTGTTTGTACAACTAAAAATATAGTTGGTCGCAAACGAAGGTCAGTAGATAATTATCCAGCGACCCAATCATTGGTATGAATTTGTCGATTAATTTGAGATAGATCTATGTAAAAAAAATGAGAAGATATCTGTTATTGAGATAATCGTTTTTTTTTTGTCATCTTTATATCTTTTTGATTAGCATTAGTTTGGGTTCTTCGCTTTAAAAATAATTGACATTTTATCGACTATGTTCAATGCTCTTGAAGTTCGTTGGAGGTGCGGATATCATGGGGACGCTGCAGATTATTTATTAAAGCACACAACCATTATATAGGTTCCCAGTTGATAGAATAGGGTTTTGCTTCCTCCTACCACATAGCTAGTTATGGTGATAAGTTTGACTCGTATTACACCGAAGCATCTAAAGTCTCGTTTTTCACGTTCTTTAAATTCGCTTGGGATAATATTTAGTGTTGAAGATCTGGTGTTCGGAGAGGGTTTGTCTCATATATAAAGAAGGGTTCGGTGATAGATATTAAAAGTAAAATAAATAACGTCCTATTTTTCCGCAAATAATTTAGAAAAGTTATGATTATGTCCAGATCGCTCTCGCCCTTTTTGTGTTAGGGGGTACTCATAATGATCTAAAGTAGGGTTATATCTTTCTCGGTGGGGAGGTGAGAGGCATATTGTAAGAAAAACGCTATTGGTAGACATTTTTTTGGTTTTGTATATCATATACTTGTGTAATTAATCATTGAGTGGAGCGACAGTGCAGTGGTTCTATATTCTATTATGTTTAGGTTTTGTAATGGTAACATTTACGTGCTCAGTTTTTTTTGTTTATTTTTGTCATTGAAAACAGTAAAAACAAAAAAAAGTTTTTTTGTGTAGCCCAAATTTTTCAATTCTTGCTTTCTCGGAGTGAGGTTTTGCATAAACGGAAAAAAAATCAAGTTTCTTGCGCCCTATCGTAAAGGGGAAGAAAACAAATTAGATGCCCAATCACAGAATATCAAAGTCGAGAATTGTTGGAAGACATGATCACCACAAGAACTGAAATTATTATATATTTATTTTATTCTATAGGTAGGTAGAGAATCCAGAAGCACGCTTAGAGCTCGTTAATACTACTTAGACGCTACTTATAAACTGTACGTGGGAGATAGAAGTGGTTTTATTAACAAAATAATGTGTTGTTATTACACACAGCGATATCAGATGATATATATATTTCGTACTTTTCAGGGTTGAGCACATTATTATGTGGTGGGGCTAAGACACAAGCCTAATGGTTTTTCTATATATATGTCCGGAAAGACGAAGATTATATAATTTTATTATCGAGGCCCAGAACAGTGCGGTATTATAAAAATCTAATGGTTTGCGTGTCAGGAAACAATCACGTAAAAAACGACCGGATAAATTATAGGATGACAGGTCAAGATTATTAAAAGAAAAAATTGGGTAAGAGAAGGAAGGGAGTGATTTTTTTATGGAATTTATCCAAAGTCTTAGAATATTTTTTATGAAGTCTGAGCTCTGATTGAACAACACCAAGTATATTTTTTTGTGGTCTGGTATATGGGTAGTGGCACCCAACAAAGATATTCACTCATAGAAGAGATACTTTGTTGTAGATATAGCCTGCCTTTAGTACGTGTTTGAGGCTTAATATGAGAGCATATGCAAAAGAAAAAGAAAGAATGGTGCTTTTAGGTAAGAGGGCGACGTTTGTTATCTGGTTTTTAAAAATTGCTCTACTGCGATTATACACGACGATAGATATCTTTTCTGTTGTTTTAAGGGGGGTTATTTAAATAGGCATATACTTGAGATATTCCAATTGGAAGAGTATGTGTAAATTCCTAAATATTTGAGGTGTTATCTTCTTGATTATCTCTGTGCGGGGATATGAAGATCGAAGAGTATATTAAAAAACGTTGATACAGGTGATGCTTTTAATGACGACATAAATACATACTATTTTTTGTATCATTTGCTTTGGCGTAGATAAATTTATAGTTATGGTTTTATTTTTTTCCATTGCATGCTATAGAATAAAGTAAAACATACACATAAAATGCTACATAGTAGAAGAGGATGATTATAAAGTAAGATAAGAATTATGTTTTACAAACAACGAACTAAAATGGAGTTAATAGATTACTTACCTCGCTTTTACTAAGGCGAATTACTGGAACTATGGGTCCGGGGAATTTTTGATAGTATCTTCCAATGTAGTCTATGCGGTTTTAACTTCATTAGTTTACTTTATTATGGGGTCCACGTTGGCTTTAAATTAAAATAAACAAGAGCGGACACATGGGTAGTCGACAAATCTCATCTTTACCCTTTCATGTAAGTGAACAGTGAACCCAATGGGGGGGTTTGTTTTGGGGGGGGGGCGGGGTTTGGGAAAAAAAAAAAAGATTTAAAAAAACCCCCCCAGGGGGGCCCACCTCTTACGGAAAGCATTTGCCCCCTCCTTTTAAAATCACCAAATCAAGTAAATAATTTTTATTAAAATTGGGGGGGTTTAAAGTTCATTAATCCTCTTTATATTCCCCAGAATTGCCCGAAAATGAATTCTTGATCAATGGATATTTTTTTTTTTTTTTTTTAATTTCTTGGAAATTGGGGGTTTTTGAAAAAAAAAATAGCATATTAAAAAAACATTATTTTTTTGAAAAAAAAATTGACACGTGGGCATACAACAAAGAAAAATTCCCAAAAATTTTAAATTGGCAGGTCCCCCAGAAAGAAAGAAAGGGGCGCGCAAAGAAAGGAATTTTCAACCTTCCATTTGGAAAGGTACAGAGAGATTTAATAATTCAAGTTTTTTCGAATTGCCTTTGATTTCAGTCTAAGAAAAAACAAAGTGTCAAGCTTCGCTCTCGCCTACAGGATTTCGGTCAAAAAAGCAGCAGTAGGAGGAGTAATTACTGTCCGACAGAAAATTCAGGGGATAGATAGGGTCCATCTGAAAAATGTCGGCCATTTAAAATATAAAGCGAAAGGGAAAGTTCTTCGGTATAAGTGTTGGTCGCAGGACCTTTAAATAAGGGACTTTGTAAAGGATCTCTATTTTTAGGGGACGTGCCATATTTCACATGTCCCCGATAAATAAAATGCCCAGAGCGGGACTAAGTAAAATATATAATGAGTGAAGAGTGAATCTGTTTACACTTTTGGATGGATAGTTCGTTGGGGTAAGCTGTTTCAATAATGTAGGCAACTAATTTGTGAACAACAGAAATTCTAGTATTTTTTTTTGTAATTATATATTACCTCTATAGAAATGAGAGAATAGGTGGAATTTTTTGTATCTTATAGAAATATACGAAGAGATAGTGGATTTGACCATATCTTTTAAAGTAAGGCAGGAAGTACTAGGACTGCGGCCCTCCTATTTTTTTGATGCTTGATGAGTGCATCGCACATATGTATAATCGTAATGTTACTAGCACTCGATTCCGTTTATTGTCACTTTTTTTTGAACCCTTTCCTTATTAGAATGATTGAGATGTAAGGAATCACGTGACAGAGTTTCTGGAGTTCTACAGCGTGATGTTGGCCATGTCAACTACGGGTGGAGACAATTTAGAGTCTGTGATGGCAACATCCCCAATTTATATATGATTTCAATCTGTTATCACTTCACACCAGAGTAGATGGAGGATCCAAGATAGACCCCTTAAAGCTGTTTAAGAAATCTTTTCTTTCGTTTGTATATTTTTCAAGTACGGAAAATTTTCAAAACAGCGGAATCAGAGGGTACTAAGTTTGTTGGTAGAAGACGAATGATTGTTGGATCCAATTGGTTTTTATTTTCATTCGATATGTGTCTCTCGTTCATACTAACATCTACAGGGAGGAATTTCGGGGACTAAAAAC